>VNJM01001268.1:0-293405 GCA_008042475.1 Drosophila kanapiae
TTTATCAAGTTGTGTGCTGTATTAATTGTTGCAATATCTCTGGCCATGATCTATAGCACCCGTGCGATTTGAGCTGCAAAGACATAAGCAGGGGAGCCACCTCATAGAAAGTCGACCTTCTCGCTGAAATAATATTTCAATCAATGCAAGGCGCTGTTTCTTTGTTTTCCTCGGCAATTTGTTTCAATTTGATGGCGCAAAACCCTAATTGAAGTCAACCACATCCTGACTGTGGGATGTATCGGGTGGTTGGGTGGCTTTAGGCTTCAGTGACTTAATGCTGGTGTCTATATACGCGTACTTATTTATATGTGGGTTTATTGTCCCTGTTGCGGTCCTGTGTCTGCCTCTAATTTGATTTGCGAGTTTGCCCTAGTTGCGCAGTTTCTTAGTTTCCGATTTCCCACCCACTGAGTCACCGCGACCTAGTCCCTCCCTCCGTTTCAGAAATTGAAATGAATTATTTGTCATAAGAAAGCGGCGAGCAAATCCTGGAGGCAAACAGAAGCGAACCAAGCCTGCCGCCTGCCACTTCGTCCTCCTTATTTATTTTGTATTTTTCCCATTTCTGGGCCAACTCTTTCTCTTTCCCGCCGAGCCGCCCACTTTCCGCCTGACTTTGCATAAATGTAAACCGATTTCCCTCCCAGGACTTGGCAAACATTTTTGCTAAATTGAAAAGTAAAGCAAACAAGTATATATATTATATATATGCCTGGATTATGTCCCCACACACCTGACTTATAATCGAGCGTCGGCCCAGAGATTAGAGATCACCCGATGCCCCCACATCTAGCCCCACCCTTCGTTTCCATTCCCCAGTGTACACAACACTCTCTATTTATTTAGATTAGTCTTGAATCAGTAACTAAAATTCAAGTACTATATTTTATGTTATTTATTCGTAGAAAAATGTGTAACCCAAGGTATATTTTAATATTCCATTTAAGTATGGCAAACACGTCGTCAGCTTGCACTTGGTTTCATGATGGAGGTGACCTCTCAATTTGATATTCGATGCGAGTCTATAAGATTTAGACTCCTGCACACTTGCTGATATATATATAGTATGTATATCTGTCCGATCATTGTGTGTCTGTTGCTTGGCGGCCGTAATGGGAGTTGTGCAATCCAAGTTCTGTTTGGATAATGCTATATGTTTATGCTTTGAACCTGTTGGCGCAGCTGTAATTAAAGATTTCATTTGTTTCTTTGTTTAAATGAAAGTCATAAACGTCTGAGCAATATGAGACGCGCGTCTTATCAGACATCATTTGAAATCACCCCACAAATATAGTATTTCTTTACATAAACTGCTTACTTCTAAAAACGGAATCCACAACGGAGTCTGGAAAGTTGGGTGTGAGGTTGAAATTCGCGAAAATGCATTAAGCGAGGCATCTTTTAATTAAGTGTGGCTGGGCAGTTCATAATAAACGTCAGCGCTTAATTAATTACTCCGACCGCTGAAGCGCAGCTCTCGTTAGATTCTTGAGGTTTTTCCTCTTTATTCTGAACTCTGGCAGAGCTCTGCTTCCTATTCTCTACTCTGCTTTGTCTCGGAGCGATTAACATAAATCCCCGACACGTGCCGAGAGTCGTTTCATTTAAGTTTTATTTGCATTCTGAAAATTCTATGCAAATGCCAGTGGAGGAGATAGCACAGACTATAGAGATGGAATTTTATTTGTTGCATCTGTGTGGAGTGTTGGAAAAAATGCGATAAGAAGAAAGCTGAAAAATAAATCAAAACCAGAGGCAAACCTACATCCCGAGATTCACTCGCAGATAAAGATACGGATACGGATACGGGCAGGGAAAGAGGTGCTGGTAGGAGATACATTTACGGCAAGCGGAGGTGTGAACATTTTGTGTGCAATCGCCGTGAGCTAGAATTGGAAATCTGTGCTGTTGCTGGTGCTTTTCCGCTTTTCTGCCACTCGGAAAAGCTTCAGCTGCAGGCAATTGTCCAGAGACCGAGAGTGAGAAAGTAACAGGCAGCTAAAATAAATGGAGACTGCAGTGTGAAAAAAAAGGAAAACATGGAATACAAAAACTGACAGTCAGAGGTCATTCTGCCAATTATAATTCTGAGAAGGACTGCATAGAATTTTAAATTGGGGACACAAGCACTCAACAGAGAATGGGGAACTCAATTAGAACCGAGTTTGAGTTTTCATACTGACATGCTTTAGTAGCTTTTATAAAGTTTGAATATTTTGTGAATAGCCCTGTAGATAGATAATAATTTATTTTTTATATTTATTTTCATTTATGAATTCATTTTTGGCTAACACGTATCATTGAGGGAGAGAAACAACATGATTTCAAATTACTGTCGCTCCTTTGAACACAAAGGCACTCGATAAGTGACTATTATTTTCGTATATTCCATAGGCATTTTTATTAAACGAATTAGTGAACTTTTCAGAAAATAAAAGAACAATTTAAAAGCCAAGAATACTTGGATGTGGAATTTTTGACAGTTTCTAGGTTAGTGGAGAAAATATGCAATGTGCGGCATGACTTTCCCCAAATAATATTCCTATTTTATTAGTATAGATTATAAGTATCCGAATCTGAACCTATTTAAAAGCATTATCTGATGTGAGTAAATAATACGAGTACGTACTTACCAGATTACCAATATTATCCCTGTATTCTATAAAGTAGAACAAACTTTAAGGACATTTGCCAAGTGCACACTGTACCAATGGGGGCAACGGTGAAATTTTCTTTTGGTGAAGAAAGAAAACGACGTGCAGCAGATTGATGATGAGCTTGAAAATGATGATGATGCTTGCATTAAGGATGAGTTTATCCATTAGAATTCAACCTGCGGTTTGCCTTCACAGGCACAAAGAGAAAGAGAGAAAATACCGTAATGCAGTGAGAAATGCCGGAATAAAGTAATACATTCACCTTAAGTAACCCGTAAACACCGAAGCCCCGACCGTAAACCGAGACCAGCAGAAAGTTCTGCACATCATTGCAAATGCATCAGGGGGGTGGGGCAAGGGAAAAGCGGGGCGGGAAAACCGAAGACAGACGGAAATGGAAATGGGCTAAAGGACACGTGTATATCGCTCGCTCTCCGTGCCGCCACAACAGTCATGGTCTGTTGTGGTTACCTTAACCCATGTTGCATCGAATATGCATCATAAATAAAACAAAAGAGAACTCATTGTTAAAGAGAGAAATTATTAAAAGTTCCCCTAAAAAAAAGGGGTATATATTCCTTTATTTCAAGAATACTAAATACTCTCTATCAACTTTTTTTTGGAAATAAGTATATAACTCTCTTTTTTCGTTCACTCTCTCTGAAAAGTACATAACGAAAGCTTTCCATTTCGGGGTGGCAGTGTATAAATATTTCATGGCTTAAATACCAGGTTACTTATTAAATTAAATATTCCAGATTTTGTTGGGATCTATCATGCCCCCGGAGTGGGGCAAGGGTTAAAGGTTCGACTCGCATTCCGTTCGGTTTTGGTTCGTTTTGATTCCGATGCGGGTCCTGTTGTGTGCCTTGCCATACATACTATATACATATATACACATATATACATATATATATAGGTATATGTGTAGATGTGAGGGGGAAGGGAGTGGGGTGCTGGATTTGAACCAACAAAACAGTTCCGGTTCAGCAGACTCTAAAGTGATTGCGGCGACACAACGGGCGGGCGGCGGGTGGTCGTGTTTGGTGTTTGGGAATCTTCTGACCGGCTTCTGGCCTCCCGAAATCCTTGAATCGTTGAATCCTGGCTGGCCAGTTGGCCCACCGACCGTCCCCCTCTTGCCTTAATGGCCAACAATGTGGCTTGGCCAAGGGATTTTCAACCGATTTTCGGCCTACTACTCAAACTCGAACTCGAAGCCAGGCCAACACGAACACGAATACGACGAACACAACGATGAAATGCCCCCGTAAGGCTGATTGCAGACCCATCAAAATTTGTCGTCACAGTTCTTCGGCTTGTGAAATTAATCAGGCCTCTGGCCTGGCTGGGAGTTGTTATTATGGGTTATGTAAGGAGCTAGCATGGAGGGAAACTCGCCCAAACCCGTTGGGGTGAGCTGCTAGATTGTAGTAGATTATATACAAACCTGTTCAAGGCAAGTACTAATCGCATGGCAAGGCTGTATTTAAGACCTGTGCCAAATAAAAATGGTCAATATCATGATGAAATGTTTAAATACACCGAACTAACACATCCAAGATTGGATAACTGTCAATATTTTAAGATAATCGAGGGTGCATTAAAAAAAAAACCCTTTAAAACCTAAACTAGGGTTTCTAAAACCCTATAAATAATATTTAAATTTATTCTACAAAATTTTAAACAAATTTACACTGAATTTCTCTGCTGGTGCTCTGCCGACACCCGCACGCTATCAACATTTGTGCGACTTCGGCAAAGGTCATCGGATACGCTCTCGGCAAATTAAAGCACAGCATTAGTGATGTCCCATTGTCATGTTGTAGCTAAATCTAGCTGTTTTTAAAGTTAATGAGCTATTTTTGTAGTCCTAGCTAAATGTCAATTGTTCCTATTTTTTGTTGCCATCTCTAAGCACTTTATTCAATTTCTTACACACACAAATGCAATGAGAGTGCCGACATTGAGACACATTTTGAAGGGCTTTCAAAACCCTATAATATCTTATGTCTTAGAGGAGGTTATATGTACATATATATAATTATTTTTCAATTATCCAAAATGATGATTTATTAATAAAAATTTCCCTCTATTGTTTTTTTTTTAGCTGCCAGTACTATGTTAAGAGCCATCCATGGGTGCTGGCCTACCAGGGCGTCATCACATTCTTTGTGCTGGCCAACTTCACGCTGGCCACGTTCATGGACCCGGGCATCATCCCCAAAGGTATGTAACGTGCTGAGCAGGGACCAGCGCCCTCGTCACGGCCTAAACTCTACTGCATTCTAGCCTCGCCCGACGAAGACTGCGAGGAGGAGCTACGCGCCCCGCTCTACAAAAATGCCGAGATCAACGGCATCACCGTCAAGATGAAGTGGTGCGTCACCTGCAAATTCTACCGCCCGCCACGCTGCTCCCACTGCTCTGTCTGCAATCACTGCATAGAGGTGAGTCCCAATATAGCGATATATAAATATATATATAGCCCTTGGCACAAGAAGCATGTATAAAATAGGGTCTGGCTAGGGGTGCACAGACATATTACATTTGTTGTAATAAGCAGATTTGCTGCTTTCACTTGAATTTAATTAAATTTTCCGCCTTTCTTGCAGACCTTTGATCATCATTGTCCGTGGGTCAACAACTGTATCGGCAGACGGAACTATAGATTCTTTTTCTTCTTTCTCGTCTCACTCTCCATTCACATGCTGAGTATTTTCTCGCTGTGCCTGGTCTACGTGCTGAAGATAATGCCCAATATCAAGGACACGGCGCCCATTGTCGCGTATCCTTTTTTCAAAACAAACAATAATAATCCAGGGAATATTTATTAATATTATTTATATACTTCAGGGAATGATATTTAATATAATTTTAAAAGTTTTTTTCTATAATCTGTATGTGGTAAGCTCCACATTTAGGCATTGCTATTGTCCCTTCCGAATTGGTTTAGCTTAACTCCAATCCGTTTATAGCATGGTCCTGATGGCCCTGGTTACCATCCTGGCCATACCCATCTTTGGACTGACCGGCTTTCATATGGTGCTGGTGTCGCGGGGTCGGACGACCAATGAGCAGGTCACCGGAAAGTTCAAGGGCGGCTACAATCCGTTCTCGCGCGGTTGCTGGCACAACTGCTGCTACACCCAGTTCGGACCGCAGTACCCCAGGTGAGTCGTTTATTGCCACAACTTAAAGCCTTAAAGGAAACTAATCTAGACTTAATGAAAACACCTGCAAACTGTTTCATTGACAAACAAACAAATTCATTTACCAATCTGACTAATGGGCCTTTATATTTACTCAGACTCTTGTTACACTCACTCGTTATTATATTGAAATCAATTACAGCTAAGTGCACTTTAATCGAAATGACAAGCTCAAGTCTGGAATAAAATTCCGTGTAGAGCATATTACTCAGCATATTGTTATTATTTTAGCAATATTTGCCCAAGGAAATGTAGTGATTAATCACTTAAGAACTTACTAGGGGCTTTGAATCCCCTAAAAAAGTTTCTAAAATTATATTAAAAAGTTGTAAATTGTAAACGAATTACTTAACACTTATTTTGGTACCGTACAAACTTTGTTGCACACATTTCTGGGGGGTTTAAAACCGCATAGTGATTTCTGGAGCTTCATAGTTTAAATATCTTTCACTTTTGTGTAATTTAATGTAATGTTTGTAACTTTTGTTTCAGAACAATGACAATGTTCTCCCTAATAGAAGCTCTTAAATTGAATCAGACAATTTAAGAGTTGAAAATACTTTAGTAAACTGCAGCTAAACAATTTAATTAAGCTATTTAAGCTTAACCGCTATAAAATAACGGGTTAATGGCTATATTATAATTTTCTTTATCTTACAAATGAATCCTTGCAGCTTGCTGAACCCGAAGAAGTACACCTCGCGGCGGTCGCAGACGCAGAGTACGCCGATTAGCACGATCTGCAACGACCGGAGCAACCAGCAAACGGGAGCCGGAGCGGGCGGTAATGGTACCGCTGCCGTGGCCGGTGGACAGGGCAGCGGCGGCGGCGGAAATGGAGCCGGCGGTATGCGCGGCACTGCGGTGCAATACTCACCACGCTCCTACTACGATGCGAATCGCGAGAAGCGCGGAATTCAGGTAAAGACTTATATGGCCGAGGGCAATGGTTATAATCAGCGGTCGGGCAGCACAACGCTTTACAGTAAGGTGGGTAAAACAACAAGATTTCTGCTATAAAACAAACAAAAGAAAAACACAAATCATAGAGAAAAGCGAAGCATTTTGCTATGCAAAACTCAGATTCCTATTACATATATCTATGTATCCTATATCTATTTGTATCTAACATATATCCCTCAAAATAACAGCAGGTGGCACAACCAGCAGTCAGTCGGTTTTTACTATTTTGTATTGAATTAAATATTTTTAAATGTTCATTATTGAAAAAAGAATCGAAATTATGCTTAAGTAAATGGTGTTCAAGCTATGTTAATATAATTATTATACGAATTACAAACACCATTTCTCTTTTTCAACTTTCCTAGATGAGGAAAAAATATTCGAAATTATGTTAAAGATCAATTTAAAAGTTTAAAATGATAAATTTGATAAATTAAAGCATTATTTCTCATGGATATATCATCGCAACTGTTGATATGGATCTTTAATCATTCATATCAGTGATGCCGTACTGAAAGACTTGCGAGTCTACCAGTTTCTCTGCCCGAGCTCTGCTTACACCGACCTTGTAAGCTTTTCTAGCTGTCCGCAAGACAGCACTCTCTTACTCACACAAATGCTAGTCTAACGGGTCAATGCATTCGTGTGGGCACCACTGATTTAAAGTCAAGCTAATATCTTAATGTTTCAAAGCCACATACATGAAGAGCTTGTACAAAGGAATATACATATATTAAAAACTGAAGAAGAATTCAAGTTTTCAAAGAAAATTCTACTGACCGATTGCTGGCGCCACCTGTTGTCGTTGTTATTGTTGTTGTTATCGTTGTTGGCTTAGTTAATGTTGTTGTAATTGTAATTTGTGTTGACTTAACTGTAATTGTAACCGTTAACAGTCGTTTGTTTTTGTTTTTGATTTTGTTTTGTCTTCATTTCCCGTTTTTCGCTTCAATGTAAACAATATCTCCCTTTGATTATCTTTGTATCTCTCTCTTTCTCTATATCGCTCTGTTTTTCCCACTTACTTGGGTCCCGTTTTTCTCCATTTTCGATTTTCGTTTGCTCTCATTTCGTATATGATTTATCATTTGCTGTAAATCCCATAATATCCCCTGGCCCCCACTAGACCCCGCTTAATGCTTTGACTAATTAACTACCAAAATCGATATAAATATAAAAACATATACCAAGTATATACATATATATATATAGAACACATAACATACAGAGAGAGGAAGCACCTTCTTACATACACTATGTAAATGGAACTGTAGGGAGTGAGAAATCTCTCAAGTATCTTTGTGTTGTTTCGTCGTTGCTCCCTTTTTATTATTATTATGATTATTATTATTCTTGTTGTTGTTGTTGCTGTTGACGTTGTTGTGGAATAAAAGTTTTTCCGCTTTTCCCCAGCTGTTCCCACACACACACACACACACACACACATCCATCCTTCAACCTTTCGCATCCTCATCTTTCCCCTCCGCTTATCCTCTGCACTGCAAAACTTTTTTGGCTGCCGCGGCTTCTTTTTTCTTTTCTTTATTTTATTTTTCCTCCTCCCCCCTGCTGCATTTGCTGTTTTATTATTTTCCCCGAGCTTTTCCTACACAGGGTAGAGGGTGTTGGTAAAGTTAGTTAGTTAGTTAGTGAGTGCCACACCCATTTAATTGAAGGACAAGTAAGCCAAATGATGCACAACCACAATCGCATTTAGTCTAAGCTACGTTCAGTTGAAAATCCCAACCACTTTCCCCTGTAAATACAGTGAAAACTCATCTGTGGGCCAGACCAATCAGCATAGGAACAATGTATTATATGTTTGTATAAAGAGAAATGTTTGTGTGTCCCCAGCTTGTTTTTATTTCTGGCACTGTAAATTTATAATAATTTCCTATATTTAAAAAAAGAGAAACTTAAAAATGTGGCACACAGCTTGCTAGAAATAATTCTTACTTTGTATTCAAGCCTTTTTAAATGATTTCAAATCAGAATATTATTAAAAAACAACAAGAAATTAATCAAGAGATCAAAGTAAAGTCCGTCTGTTAAATGAATAAAATAAAACAATTGGAAATTTGAACAAAATTCGCTTTACATGCAAATATTTACTGAATCAAAGCAAAGTTCGTTCTATCTTAGAAAATTTCTTCTCTTTAACGTAATTATGTTTAATGAGGAAACACAAATACATTTTGCTATGTCCCAATTAGGTGAGGCAAGTAATTAAAATGAAATAGAAAACCTCCTTCTCCTTGAAAAATTCTAACTAAATTCTTTCTTGTGGTTGCGGATTAAATTATTTAGAGGAAAAGCGAAGCTGTTTTGCTTAATTAATATCTCCCTTAGATTTTGCCTTATTTTTTTGGGATTCTTGATTGACTTAACCCTTGTAAAAGCCACCAATTTGCATGCATGCGATTGAATTTTCCTCAGTTTTGGGGCATTATCCGGTGCTGATTTCCCCGCTATTATTTGCTCTGAATTAATTGAATTAATTTATTGCCATTTTTTGCTATATTTCGTTGACTCGTTTCCTTTCAACTGCTGGGCACCTTAACCTCTTTTTCCGTTTCCGTTTCCGTTGCTGCGTACATATCGTTTGTATATGCTGCCCAGAGCTGTTGTTATATATCAGTATATATTCATATATATCAATATATATATAGAAGTATATAGCATACATACTTATATCGAAAAGAATTGGTCGCATCTCCAAATAAAGCAAAAGAACAACAACAAAAAAAAGATAAAAAAAAACAAAAGCAAAAACTCTACACTTACTGCAAGCACCGAGAAAGGTAAAAGATATCTAAACGAAAAAAAAAACCTAAAATAAACCTAAAAACTACCAAAAATGTATTTCTTATTTTATTGTTTCTATTATTATTTAAATAATTGACTGAGATTGATTGCCCTCAAGGATCGTTCCTTTTTTATTTGTGGTCTTATTATGATTTATTTATAATCCAAAGTTATGGTCAAAATTTTGTACTTCTTCCGATACTTATTCTCCCTCCTTTTCCCCTTTCTCTCGTTCTACCTTTCTGTCACCGAAACTTATTCGAATGGAATTTTTTTTATTAGCACTATTTTGCTACAAGATGTTTTTCTTCTAAGGATAATAATTTTGAAAAGAACAGCAGTTTCCCGTCCATACTTTCTAGATATTTCTTTCACAAATCTCACATTTGTTATTATTTTTCGGAAAACCTTGTTTTGCAGTGCTTTTTAAACTCGTCTCCACTTTACCTCTCCGACTTTTCCACTCTTTTTCCTGCCTGATTCCGAATTCTGAAGTTAATTACTCTGCGGAAAGTGCTTCCACTTTGGGCTTTCCACTTTAAGACACAGTATGCGTTAAACTACAATTAACTGCGAGGGCACCCCACTCTCTACCCCAATTCCCTCAACAAAAACAGAAAAAAAGAAATAATAAAAATAAATAAATATAAAAATAAAACATCCCACTCCTACATACCTCCCTCATTTTTCCTATTTTGTGTTCATTTCTATTCGTTTTCTGTCCCGTTTTCCTTCTATAATTATCTGTTGGGTCTGTTGTGGCCTTTACTTTCACGCGATATGATCGATTTCAATGTTGAGAATTAAAGAGATTAGTATTTCTGATTTCTAGATGTTTTTCCAGTTAAATCCTCTTGGATATGTGAACATTTGTACACTTTTTCAGCATTTTACTAATATTAATAACTTCTTGAATGATGTTTTTGAGTTGTAACTATTTTACTTGTATTTTTTTATATAAATCCTTGAAATCGATAATGCCATGTGAGAGTAAACCTCCTTTGCAGCCCTGTTTTTCTCTCTCTCTCTCTATTTATCTTTGTTTCCCCCTTGTTTGTTTTTTCCTTTTTGTCTTTTGGAAATTATTGCAACTAAATATAGGCCTAAGTCTGTGTCGATCTCATCCTTCCCCTACTTAAGTGCCTGCCAATCGATGACTAATTGCCCGTTTTCCGATAACCCGATACCTTCCACAGCTCTCGCCTGGACGTGAGTGCTCTGACACGGACCTGGAACCCCCACCCGCCTCCCAGAGTCAAGACTGCGAACCGACGCCTCCGCTGCAGCGCCACAATTCGACCAGCTTCTACCTGCCGCAGGTTAGCGATGCCGGTGGCTTAAATGGCAGCATTTCCACGGGTGGAGGAGCCGGCGGCGGCGGTGGCGGTGGTGGTGGCGACTCCCCGCGTCACATACGTCTATACCATCCGCGACACAGTCCGCACGCGAGGCCCAGGTGAGCTAATTAACCCCATTATCATCGTACATTAAATACAGCTATTAACTGGATGAAACTGGTATTCAAACGGTATCCTAATAAATTATTAAACCCGAAAAGGAATTGGTTATTCAAAGAATAATATACTGCGCTAAATGGTCAATGGAAGTATGGCAAATATAAACAAAGAACTAAACTAGTATGTTTATTTCATTATATAAATTCAATAGGCTATTGTGTACAGGCTTTACCTCATTCTGTGCGAGCTCTACATTGATTGAAACAAAAAAAATGCTTAGTAAAGGCTTAAAAAAGTAATATTTAACTTTTGGTTTATAGGTTTTATATCTAAAAAGAATTTAAGTCCACCATATTTATGCTACAATTGAAGCGAAAGGAAAATATAGATTCTATCGATATTTGCCACGAAAATCGGAATTTAAATCAATATTTTGCCGTAGCGATTGATATATCGTACTCATATAATGGAAAAAAGAGACAAAGAGACTTTAAATATGATATTTTTCGATATTTACAATATCCATATATCAAAGTTTACGATATTTTCGATATGATATTTGGCGCGCTATATTTATCGATACATTATATCGAACTTTTCCTTTCAATATATTTTTCTACTTCAAACACATTAAATATATTTATGTACGGCACGAATTAATCGTTTCTTTGACATTTCCTCGCAGGGGTCTGGATCCTCAGCGCGGCTATACGAGCGACGCCCTCTCGCCGGATCATCCTGTTCCCGTTGGCTACAGCGTCGTCGGCGTCAATGGTTCGCAGCAGCAGCAGCAGCAACAGGCGCTGGCAGCGGCAGCAGCGGCGGCGGCGGTGGCAGCACAAAATCAGCGCAGCGCCGCAACCACGGCAACGCCTACCATGCAGCAGAGGATCAAGCCGTTGGGCGTGGCCACGCCCCTCGTGATGGCGAGTCCAGTGCGAAGGTGAGTGTATGTCCTTTGACTGCCATACGCGCCACCTCCTTTCATGATGGCATCCCCACAACCCAACTTCTGCGCTCCCCCTCGCTGTTGTTATTTGTTGTTGTTGCTGTTGTCGCTTTCGTAGTCCTTAACCCCTTTGAGCGCCTTAGTAAGGTATTACGTTGTCCTGGAACTTTTTTAGGCTAAATTGGATATGTAATAAGGATTTTATACATAAATATATAGTTGGGGATTGCAGATGGCTTGTAAATTCTTTTGGAAACCATTTAAAATTCTAGAAAATCATTTTTAAAGAGAAATCATGTTTTATTTCTTATTTTAAGAAAATAATAATTAAAAGTACTGTGTTTTTAAGCTTTGACCTTACAATTCCGTTTCTTCTTACTTAAAAAATGTAATAATAGTAATAAATCGACACGAAATTGGTATTTTTGTATGTAATTTTCATAATTAACATACATTTTAAGCTTAAATAAAATCTAAGCATAAGAAACTACTGTCTTTTTAGTCTTTAACTGACTAAATAGGTACTTTCCCTTATTTTCGTTTATATCCCTTCATTTTCGATTGATTAACAATGCAAATATCGATATTTTAGATATGTTTCAGAGATAAATTTAATCGGAAATCGTTTAGAAAATACATGCTCTTTCTTTAAACTGATAATAATTTGTTATATTATAATCTGCTAAATTAGCACATTAATTCATGGCAATTTTGGTTCTTTAAAGGGTTTCGTCCGCGAAATTTCCGGAAGGTGTGAGCCTAGTTAGTGTCTGATTTTATTGCTCTTGTTGTTATTCTTCGATAAGCTCTCTCACACCTTCAGTTTGGCTTGCTTATGTTCCTACTTCGTCGCCCTACGCCAGGTGCTTCTGGTAATTCTTCTATGCTCATCATTGAGGTCACTTTGAGTTTACAGTAATTGATATAATTGGTAGAATTAAGTGTAATTATTAACGACCTTGGATTTGTGTTCGATAACTCATATTTAGCCATGAACTTCACTTTAGCGGTCGTCTGTGTGTAGTGGAAAGAAGCGAGATGGCTAGCAGTCCCCTTCGAATGCGAAAGAGATGGCCTGAGAGGGTCAACAACCTGGCTACCGTTCTCCCTTTTTGTTGCACTTTGCCACCTCTCCTTCATCCTATCGAACACCGGTTAGCTCCCTGTCTCATTTCGGTTTAGCTCCCCGTTTCCATCATGATTTATATGTATCCATACGACCACCCACCTACCACACACACACACACCTTATGAACTAATTAAATTAATTATTATATTTTTCCCACCTTTTCTTTTTTCCTTTTTGTACGTGATCTATTTATTTTCGATGCTTAGTCAATACTCAAATTCTGAGAACAGTACTAATTCCTAGGCTTAGCTTTAAAAGATAACTAATAACGATAGATGAGAAACCAAATCTACAAAACAACAAGAAAGTCCAATCAACAAGCAATGAAAACCCAAGAAACAGAACTAAGTGATAAGTAACCGCTAAACGAGAGAAATAAAAATAAAGATTATGTTTAAAACACTGTAGGTAACACTGAAAGTATCATTAAGTTAAGCCCGACAAGGATCAAATATCGATATCGAAATGCAGAGGGGAGCCGTCTCTTTTTCCGCTCGTTCTCCACTCCTCCTCGCTCCTTTCCACCTGAACCCGAACTGGAAATCCTCTAGAGTCCAAACCGCAAACCGAAAATCCGCGTAACTGTGAACCGAAACCGTGTAGACCTTCTACTAAGCACCTTCTTCTACTTTCTTTCCGCCGCGCGAGGTGAGTTTGATTTCCTTTCTTTCGTTTCAATTTCTTTTCGTTCCGCTTTCATTCTTTCGTTCCGAGCGTTTATCGTTTCCGTTCATTTTTTGGTTGCCGTTTTTGTTTTGCGTCCGCCTTTAATCCTTTTCTCACCTCTCTTCACAACATAATATATTCCCATTTAACCAGCGGTTTAGGACTTATCGACTATTTCCATTCTTCCATTCTTCGGCATCCTCTCATCTCTATAGATGTCTTTCGAACCTAATGGTACGGCCTCCATAAATAACAGCATTCTGTTAAATTAGCAGAAGGTTCTGGGACTTTACAATGGGTGTATTAACTCAAAATCATCGATTTATCGATTGAAGAAATTGATCGAATGAGTCCAGTAGAGTTAACCGGGGCTTAACTCTGCGGATTCTGCAAATCAAATGTTTATAACTTTTAACCCAGTTTATTGGCTTCCATATAAATGATCGAATGTGTCTAACCGTGACCACAAACCATAAAACATACAGACTAATCATTTCATACAACGAAAATGAACACACAGACATTTTTCAGCGACAGGCATGAAAATATGCATTTGATATTACATATATTTATACTGGGAAAACTCTTTCATAGGGGCCAATTCCGTTGTATGAAATGACTAGTATATACTCTATGGTTAGTGCTGGGACTTAACTTGGAAGTCTCCGCGAAGCAAATGCCTATTACTCTTATCCGTATATATCAGATTGTACCGATTTATGTTATAAAAAGGATCTACCAATTCATCAGTCGAATGTATTAATCGAATATGGGTTTAATACGTTCGTTAAGCTTGGGAGGTTCCAAGGCAAATGCCTATAACTCCTAACCATAGTTCATTTATGATCTAAACATTTTGTATAGATAAACAACTAATTATTAATCATAGACGTTCGTTTAGCTAAACGGTACTAAGCTTGGAAGTCTTTGACAGGCAAATGTCTATGTCCTAACCATATTTATCGACTTATACCATTTGTGAGCTAAGAATTCCCTATCGATAATTCGAATTTCAAATTGATATACGCGAAGATCATATAACTGTGAAAATAACTCAAGTATTTTGTACATTTAGTTTTGAATCCCAGTAATCGGGCCAATCCGAGGTGTCAAAGTTTGGAAACGAAACAATCATCAATCTTACACTTCAGACGGAATTCAAGGTGTCGAACTCTCTAAAAAGACACATTTGGAAACAGAACAAAAAATCTGAAAATTTGTTGTAACACCATTTCTTCATTTCCTTCATTTGGCGGCGTCTTTATCTATTTTTTCCTGTGACAACTTGTCCTGGTTTTGTTCGTGAAATCAAACAAAACCGCAGAAAAACCGAGTCGTCAAATTAAATCGAAGGGAGCTCCAAGGATTAAGAAGACAAACGCCAGGCAATCGGAGAAATATACATATGTAAAGGAAATCTTAAGGGAATATATAGCAATTTACTAAATTCCTAGTGAAAGAATTGAAGAGTCTGAGACCATCGTCGACATGAGTACATTGCTGCGTCCAAGCGCTCAGGATCAAGGTCATGAAAGGAGGAAGAGCAACAGCAGCTTCAACACCACAATTCCTGGGCGACTGTCGGGACGCCAAAAGTCGCTGAATTTGTTGGGCAAAACCCTGCCCATACCTGTGGCCACCGCACCGCAATTGCGCACTCGCCGTCAGTTCAGCTTCAATGGCAGGCGGTACGAGACAAATGGCCTGCTGCCAGCGACACCCCAACGGCAGCAACAGCAGCAGTTCTCGAGGATTAGGTCTGGTGGTGGTGGCGGAGGCGGCGGCGTCAGCTCCGCCTCGCGTGAACTAAGGATGCGGGGCGGCGGCAACACCATCACCAACACCATTGGAACCTACGAGAATGCTGGCGGTGACAATGGCTGGCGCCCAGATCAATGGAAGACGGTGGCGCACAAAAGGGCGAGCTTGAACGGTGACAGGACCTCGTCCATGAATAACAGTGAGGTGCCAGTGGGGTCGCCTGAATCAGAAGCACGATCAAGAGCGAAAGCAACTCTGAATTTTCCCCGCCGTACGAAAATTGCAGAGAAATTGAACGGCGAAGAGGATGTGGACTATCTGGAGAAGAGCCGACGCAGCCAGCAGCTGCTGCCGACCAATGGCAATGGCAGTGTTCCAACTCCAAAGCCCCAGACCGATGACAATGGCTTTGTCGCCCAGCAACGCCAAATGTTTGCCCAATCGTTGATGAAAGCCTCTCGCCTGGGGTCGGCCAATGGAGGTGATAGTGGTAGCGGCGGAGTCGAAACAGGAACACCCGGCGGCGACCTGTGGGAGCCACCTCTATCGCCCTTAGGTGGTGGTGGCATGACCTCCAACATGGATTACATTACGCTGTCCGGCCTGGTGCTCGGCTGCATAGCCTCGCATGCTCTCTACTTCCTTTGCTGGTACTTCAGCTGGCTGAAGAACCAAGTGGCGGGCCTGCGGAAACGCTTTCTCGGCCACGCCAATCTCTGGGAATTTTTCGATCTGGACGACACCAGCCGATATTCGGTGCAGACGAAGCTGGTCCTGGCACCGCTAATTATCGCCGGTGCGCTGCTCTACTGTGTGGTCAATATGCTGCATTTGCTGGTTCAGGTGGTCCGCTCGGATGTGCCGCGCACAGTGGTTGTGTTTGTGCAGCGTGTGGCGAACAGTGGTCTTCTGGGCACCATCACCATGGGTCTGCGTGGCGGTGGCGCTTTCCGGCGGCGACGTTAGTCAGTTTGGGCATCAGATCTAAACTGGATATCCGATGCCTCAGCTGATTGCTGACATTTGTAATTTGCAGAAAGCTTAACAAATAAAATATAATTAAAATATTAAATCATAATTTTATTAGAGCTTTAATGTTCGTTTAATTAATTAATTGTTAATCTTGGTTGATTCATTGTTGTATTGCCATTATTAATGTGGTTTAACACTGATTAGATCTTGAGAAACTATTTGGATTTGACTACGATCTTTTAAATGTTAATGATCGATAAATAAACATAGATAATTATCGAAAATTTAACATTCTTGAGGATAAATATCATTGAAATCGTATTTTATATCTATTTTTATTTCCGATCGCTTAAAAAAATATAATTAAAATTTAGCATTGATGGGGATATATATAAAATAAATCGATATTCGCCATCTTAAGCAATGCACCTTTTTTATTCTTAACTAAAAATCGATACACAAAATTTAAAAAATACAATATATTGAGATAATGGAAAATATGAAATAAATAGATGTAGTACCTCATATTTTATATCGATTTTTATCGAAAGTCTGAGATATTAGGCAAAGTAACTATTTAATTTCTAACTCATACATATTATTGTAAACTTAATAGTGAAAAATAAATTTTAAAAATTGCATTAAATGTAAAACTTTATCATAACTAAGAAGCATTATCTATGTGTGTATTAATCTAACCAAAGGATAGTTAACCGGCACAGTCTATAAACTTATTTCAGTGCCTATAACAGACTCGATATCCGACAGTCCCATCTCACGCGTCTCTCTTAACACCTTAACCTCAACTCAACTCTGTGTGTGGTCCTAACCCCTGTTTTAACGTTCGCTTTTCTGGTTGCAAGGAGGCCTTATAATATTACATCAGATAAAATCACTCAATAATAGAACTTGAAAACCATCGATGCCTTGAAAACTTCGATATTTTTCCAGCTCTACTCACAGCTCTACTCACACCTTTTCATATTTTATATCCACGTCCTATCGCTCGCTCATATATCGATCGATAAGGGTTGTCTAACCGTCGGTTAACCGAGCTGTTAAGTTCTAACATCCAGACGTTAACTCTGCACGCCGCAGCCCGCTATCTCGCTCTCTCTCTCTCTCGGCATGCTTGAAAACGTATTACTATAAATTATTATAACTAATCTCCGAACGATATGTACACCATACCCTGCAGATCGAACCCTGGCACGCCCACCCAGCCGCGACGTCCCGACTTTATCGGACTGAATGCCCAGGCGGTGGCCCAGCAGCAACAGCAGCAGCAGCAACAACAGGTGGCAGCGGCAGCGGCGGCCTACTATGAGTACACGAGCGGACTGCCGCCGCAGCATCCGCAGGCGCCCAGCATTCAGCAGCAGCAGCAGCAGCTGCTATTCCAGCAGCAGCGCGTTCTCATGCAGCATCAGCAGCAGCAGCAAGGTAAGAGATCCTCACCTGAAATTTCCAATTCCAAACCATAAATATCTTCCTTCCTTGCCCCCACACAGCTCTCCAACAACAGCAGCAGCAGCAGCAGCAAGCGGTTGCTGTCCATGCGGCCCATCCGCAGCACGCCGCTCTGGCCCAGGCTGCCTATGGCGGCAGTCCGCAGCGTCGCTTCCTCTCCGAGGGCGAACTAGTGCGTCAGGGAGCGGGCGGCGGCGTTGGCGTTCCTGGTGCCGGAGAACTGTCCTATGCAAGGTCCAACAACACAGTGGATAATATAAGAGAGCTAGCTGGAAGTCCGCAGCGTGGCGTCTACATGTGGAAGGACACATCGCCCGGCTTTGCCAGCTCCCTGGGACCGCAGCAGCAACAGCAGCAACAGGTGGTCAGCAGCAGCGGCGGCGGCATCGGCAGTAGTGCGGGCACGCTGTCAAGCAGCGGCGGAACCTCCGCCGGTGGCGTGATGCCGCATGCCCAGTACATCACAGCGGGCGGTGGAGCCCATCCACTGATTATGACGCACTCGCGACTGCAGGACTACGCCATCCAGCAGCAGCAACAGCAGCAGCAGCAGCAACAACAGGCGGCTGCAGCAGCAGCAGCTGCAGCGGCAGCAGCCTCATATCATCGCTCCAATCCCACGAGTCCCACCACCATGCCACAAGTGTCCGGAGCGGGCCAGAGCTACATAATGCGCTACGGCGGTGGAGCGGCGGCAGGCAGCAGTGGCAGTCTGGCTAGCGTCACAGGGAGCAGCAATCCAGCCACTGGCGGTGGTGGAGGAGGATATCAACCCGCTCTGCGCGGCGGAGTGGCCGTCTTTCCACCCAATCCCAATGGCGTCAATCTACAGACGCAACCCTCGCCACAGATCAAGCGCAAGCAGACGCCAACTCGTCCCATGAGCTTTGTGCGAGCACTGGAGATGACCGACTCGATGGAGATGCAGTCGCTGGAACAGCAACAGCAACAGAACGGGGGAGTGGCCAACAATCAGCAGGGGGCTCCAGTTAACTCCAATTCGAACTCAGGTACCCCGGATAGGGCCAGCATCTATGACATGAACTATGAGATCTCCGTATAACCCGTGGTGGTGCCCGTGCTCCTGATGCCGCCGCCTGCCAGCCAAAGTTTAGCAACAGCAGTAGCGGCAGCTCCACCTCCAACTGCATCTCAGCCGGGACACTTGTACAATCCGCAACTGGAGCCCGCTGCATATGCCTCCGTGCCCGTGTTGCCACTGAAGCCGGTAAGCAATGGGATTGGAATCAATAGCCATCAGCAGCAGCACCATCACCATCCGCACCACCACCACAACCAGAACCACAATCAGAACAAACGCAAATTTTCAACCTTCTTCTAGGGCCTAAGATTGATTAATTACGGATCGGAGAATTATTTACGCGAGTTGAATGTGTATATAATAAGGTGCTGTTTGTCTTAGGTGTCCGCTTTGCCTATTTAAGTAATTTTATTATGTAATTTTTATGCTCTATGTTTTTAACATGTTTTTACTTCTTTAATCATTTTTTTTTTTCTACATTTTTTTTTACCAATATTGAATGCTTTTTATATATTTGGAAACCAAAATAAGAACGAAAATGAAAAGAAAACTTAGGAAATTATATTAAAGATGAAACGAGGTAAAAGAAAAGGATATTGAGATACATTTGATGAGTGCCGTGCGTTTCATTTCAAGGGAAACTTTGAAGAACTTCTCGACATGTGAAAAATTGCAAAGACTTTGTAATGCCAAGAAGAGTAACGACCATATGAGAACTCGCAGAGCTAGAGCAGCGAAACTTACAGACTCGCGAGGGTATCTGTTGGGCATCACTGCTCTAGATCCGCTTCTCTGTCTCATTCTGCCTTTTGAACAAAATTTCAAGAGATTCCGGAGCAAAAAACATAGTATGGCGTTACCTATCTTGAAGCTTGTATTGTTTTTGCTTCCACACTCTATCTTATATAAAAAGTACACACACAACAACATCAGCAACATACATATATGTATATATATATATATATGTGGAAACCTTTTGCAATCAACTTGAAAATTGCCAAAAAGAAGAAATCAAAAAGAAAAACAAAAACATTTGTAAGACAGGAAAATATGCAAACAAACATTAAAAATAATGTACGTACGTCTGTGTCTCTGTGTGTATGTGCGTGCCGTGTGCTTGTGTGTGTCCGTGCTTAACCATTAGTCTATAAATTTATATAACTATTTATGCCATATATTATGTATATATATATATAGAGGAGGAACATTTTTGTCATTTGTGTATATAGAAGGAGGTGCAGCGGAGGCGCAGGCGAAGGAAGGTGGGGGGACACCGAGGCAGAGAAGTAACCGATTTGTGCTTAGAATACAGAGATTATATATGCTATATACATATATATAAATATCGTAAGGAGAGATATCAATGTGTGTGTAAATAAGACTAACCTCTGTCCTTTTTTTTTTGAATAACTGAATACCTCCCACTCCTCTCTGTATTTCCTGTCCAAGTCCAGTGATTCGAAAAGGGTTTTAACGTATCCTTTATGGTTTTTCTTACTATTTTAATATTTATTGATTTCGTGTACTTTTAAACTTACATGTATGCCAGAAGAAGGGAGATTCCTTTGAGAAAAAGAGAGAGAGTTAGTATCTTGAGTCGAAATTTTTCTGTCCTTGCAACAACTTGAATGTCGTCCAATTTTCTGTAAGGTGTATGGAAAAGATAGAGCTCTTCTCTATGTATCGAATCCCCAACTTTGTTGTTATGTTTTAAAGAGTAAAGTTAGCTTTTATAACGAAACCCGTGTGTTCATGCATGTTCATGCATGTTCTTGTTTTTCCTTTCGTTCTTTTTTGTTGTCTTTCCTTAACTTTGCTTGGTTTGCAAATGGCAACATTTCCAGAAATATAATATTTGCTGTAACAAAGTTAGCTATATTCGAACGACAGCAAATTATAAATGTTTAAGAGATCAATCAGTCCCCCCCCCCCCTCACAGGAGAATCAAGCAAACTTGTATAGACTATGCCTGTAAGGTGTGCGAAATAAGTGTCAGGGCGGACAGTCAGTCAAAGGATCTCCTTTGCCGCCAGCAGCATTTTTTAACCAGTCAGCCATTAGGTTTTTATATAAATTAAAATGAAGTAAAGATAATGAAACTATATAGTTGCAGGTATGCCAAAAATACACGTACGATCCATTTACACGTTAATTTTAAATGTTAAATTGTATAACTTAAATTTAATCGCTGGGTCGCTGAGAGTTAATTCCGTGACTGTGCCAGCCACTCATTTCGCACACCTTATACATATATAACACGGATCAAGAGTATATATATATATACAGTATATACACGTATATTTAAGCGTTTTTTGCTAACACACATTAATTCATGAATTTGCAACAATATATATTTAATATAAATACGGGAAAAACTGCATAAACAAATGGAGAATAAAACAAAAATGTAATGTGTAAAATGTAACAACAAAAATACGGATGATGAATGAAATGATAATTGTTTTAGATTTTTATACCAAAATTTAATTAGTGTAAAATCCCCCCACGAATTGTTTATTTTTTTGTACACCCCCCACGCCTCCCCCAGTCTCCTTACCTTCCTTACCCGCCCGCGAGAATAACCTCGGAGACTCGGAGAGCAGGCCCGGCCGGATGAGAGCGACCCTCGGCCATCTTTGGAGTGCTAAATGGTTTTTTTTGTAATTGAATACTTATGTAATTTGTAAATTATATGACAAGTAATCAAATAGCAAGCATAAACAGCAAGGCAATTAATAAAGAATACAAATATAAAGAAATGCAAAAGTCTTTGATTTGAACGGGGCAGATATGGGATATAGTATACTTTTATTCTTGGTCGTTGCTGCATTATGGTCAACAAGCACGTGCTTGATAGGCTTAAGTGTAAGAAATTAACTCCTGGCTCCTGCCTGATTATTTGTTTGTACGGTTACTGATTTTATTTGAATTAAAGTCAACTCAAACACATCCATTTTCCTAGACTTCAGAATGAAAGAAAAGATAGAAAGATATGTGAATCGTTGCTCTTCTGCTCTCTGTTCGCCTGTTACAGGAAATGCAAGAAGCGGGCAATTCTTGGTATTGTTTCGGCAACAACAAGTTCCCAATCAGGCGCTCAGAATGCAGAAGAAGGATGATCAGTATAAACATATTTCATAACCGTTTAGTTCGATTTTTATGGCTTACTTGAGCAGAACGTTCAATGATCGTAAAAATTAGAATAATAATAATGAGAGCAATTGCCGAACGTAATCGAAGCTGTGGAGCCTGTCACATTCGGCTCTCTGTGTCCTGTCGCTGAGAAAATGTTGTGTCCGTTTTCGTTATATAAAATGACTAGTCTATATGCTTTATATTTATATATCTTATATATTGTTATTGCCTTGAAGAACTTCAAGGAAGAAAGGATGTTAATGGTAATTGGGGCGAATGAATTGAAAAGGAGACTCTGTCAGGAACATAGGACTACCTAGTAGAATGTGGCGTTTGGATTTGTTTGTGTTTCAAAGCTCGCATTGGGTTGTTGCTTGTTTATTTATTACTAAAACCATAATACGCTGCAAGGGTATCAACTTGCCTTTTATTCCACTTTAAGCAATTAAGTAAAACCATTCCCTTGAATATAATTTGCATTTTATTCTTAACTTTAAACATAGATTCAACAAGACTCAATTGTGGCTAAGTAGAAACTAAAATTGGAATTATCAACATGTAAGTTCAACGGATAGACTTAAAACTAGACCTGTGATCTGAAAATTGCACTAGGTTACAGCAGCGACGAGGTGAATATCTGCTGGAGGATGTGAGGTAGCCGCGTGAGGTCCATGCAGACAAAACTCTGGCCCGCCGGCATGGCCGCATTGATTCTGCAAAAAAAGAGCATGACTAGGGGGTACTTTTTTATTGTTTTTAGTGGCACTCACTCGTCGGCTTCCTCGGCCAGACTGCCTATGAAGATGGCATAGCCCTTGACCTTCGGTTCGCCCCGTTTGAGAGCCATGGCCAGATCCTTGGGCGCGATGCCATAACGCGAGAGATTGGCATCGCTTAGGACCACGGCAATGGCATTGTCATAATCCTGCTCGGCACCCAGCGTGGAGCAGGCCTCGCGGGCGGCCTTAACTGTGGAATCGCCGGACCAGCAGAACTGCGAATGCGCATGCATCATGCGTATGGCCTCAAAACGCTCCTTGTCGTTCTTCGGCGGACTGCCGGCTGTGACGAAGGGTATTTCCCAGCCCTCGCCACTGTGACCGATAATGTCGTAGACGATTTTCTTCTCAAAGCCATCGAAGGCCTCCATGACCATCACCACTGCCTCCAGCTGCCGGTCCAGCCGGCCGTCATAGCCATTGAATCTGGAGAGGGGGTCAGGGTTACAGGTTACCCATTTGAAATATCGATATTCAAAGACCCCACTCACCTGTACATGGAGCCGGACACATCTACGACGAGCTTGAGTCGATTGGGCTTCTCCTGGACATGATCCGCCCACGGATTGGCCTCTGCCCGCCGCCTGTAGATATTCTTCTCGCCCGTGATGCCCTCCACCAGCCGGGTATCGTCTAGATCGCCATGGGTCTGATACTTTTGCCACTGGCGCTCCTTGCTCTTCGTCTGCATGGCCTCCAGGATGGCTTTCAGTTGCTGCACCTGCTTGCGATTCGGCTCACTGAACTGGGCATACAGCTTGTGATCGTGGGCGGACATCTTGATCTCCTTGAGCTTCTCCTCGAAGGCCTTGCGATTCATCTCCCTCGCGGCCTTCTTGATCTCCTCGGGAACATCGGCCTTCTCCTCGTCGCTCAGCTGATGGACCTTGTGACCCTTGTCCAGGCGAAAGGGACCACCCTTGCCGCCCAAACCGGCAGTGTCGCGTCCACCGCTGCCACCCGCCCATGTATTGCCGCCAACATGCGGCTCGTTCTTCGGATCCAGCTTACCGAATTTCGGTCCTGAAACCCCCAAGCCGCTGTGTCGCTTAACGGAGGCTTGGAGTGTCTTTTGCCTACGCATGGCCTGAATCATCTCCTCCTCGGCATAGGACTCGATGCCGTGCTTGGCCAGGACCTGGTTGACCTGCTGCAAAGCCTCCGGCTGGTAGCGATCGAAATCCAGGACATTGCCCACCACCTCGGACATGTTCTCCTCGGGATAGCGTTCCAGATGCTTCACAATGCTCACCACTTCCCGCGTGGAGTACGGATAGTTGAGCATTCCCTCGTCGGCCAGCGTTCGCAGCTCCCCAAAGGCATTGACCAGGGTGCGCAGCGTCTTCTTCGGCACCGTTGGTCCATATTGCTGCAGCAGAAAGATCTCCGACTCGGGATCGGGATTGCTGATCGCATGACAGCTGAAGACATCGCCCAAGGCAGCAAAGAAATCGTTGCCCAGGAAGGGGAAGCCGGGACGATTGGCCAGGACTATCAGTCGGAAATCGGGATGCGTTTCAATGGAATTGGGCACTCTGCCGCCGGCACCGGGCGGCACAATCCTTCGGCCATCCGCCAGTACCATCTCTCCGCTCTCCACCAAGGTGCGCAGTATGCAGGTGACATTAACGGGCGCCTTGTCAGCCTCATCCACGACCAGAACGTGACCGGATCGTACGGCTTGGACCAAAGCGCTGTCCTCGTACGACACCTGGCCATCCTTGAGCGTCGCCTGAAGCGTCAAACTGTGCACGGTGGTGTCCCGATGCAGCTGAATATATTCCCGGGGACGCTGCATCAGCTCCAGCAGGCGATCCACTAGCTTGTTCTTGCCCACACCCTGATTGCCCACCAGCAGGAGGTGCTCACCGATGAGGTAATCCTGCAGCAGGCGCTCCAGCAGCTGCAAATGTTGCGGCATCTCGTAGAACAAGGTGCTGGGTACCTTGGACAGTTGCGCTTCGGTGGGTTTGTCCAGGGGCCAAAGCGTGGCACCGATCCTCAGGGAGTTATCCTCTACGGTTATTGTAGTTTCCTGCTGCCGTCTTGTCCTTTCTCGGCTGTCCAGCTTGATGCCCACCTGGTGTATGGCCTCTTCCAGGGCACTACGCGACAGTGCCGGCATAAATCTGGCGAGGAATGTGTTCTGCAGCATCTCGTGGACATCACTGGGGCCACTCAACTGCGGATAAGCGGCCAGGCGGCGTCCCAACTTCAGCAGTTGCCTTGTGGAAAGTGTGCCCGCCATACCCTGCAGCAGGGGATCCTGTGAAGAGCGCAGATGCTGGGCCAACTTGAGGAGGGGTTCCAGGCCCGCAGGCAATTCCCCGCCGCCGCAGAGCTCGCTAAGCAGCTCGTGCTCTTCGCTTTGGCGTAGCGGTCGCAGCTCCTGGTAGAGGAACAGGCTGAGCAGTTCCGGAGTCAGCCAATTCGCTGATCCACCGCCACCGCCAGGACGTGGCGGTTCGGCCAGCGCCACAATACGAAAGGAATCGTGCATGGGCAGGAAACCCCGTTCCGTAAGCTGCTCTGCGGAGAGACCTTGCTGGAGCAGGGCCTGGTAGCGCTTGGCACCCAGCAAGGTGGTGCCATCGCACAGCTGCAGCTCCCGATCGTGGATGAGTCTGGTAAGGAGGAGAAAGGAGATTAAAATCAAAGCGGAATAGGAGGACTTGTAGGACTCACCGTTGCAGCACGCTGGCCGTGCTCTTGTGGAGCCGATGCAGGCCATTGAGCACCGCCACGGCGCCCGTTTTGGCCGCCCGCACCAAAGGTGAATCTCGCCAAACGGTGTCGCCAGCGGGACTGGTGATGCGCTGCTGCACAAGATCCCGGCTGGTCATGTCCTCGTACAGCATCATGGGCTCCGAGCTCTGCTGGAGCAGCCGTATAATCTCCTTGGTCAGGGTCAGCTTGCCCACACCCTTCTCGCCCATCAAGCAGACATCCCCGACGGCATAGGCCTGCAGCAGGCTGGCCAAAGCCTGTCTCTGGTGCGGAAGATCCACAAAGTTGGAGGCGGCCGTTGAAGCTTGATCGCCTCCAGGTAATCGCAGCTCCAGACCCTCGTCCAATTGCACCAGGATTTCAGACTTTTCGATCGCTTTACTCGCGATCTTTTGGATGCTCGGGCTGGGCACCATTGGGATGTCCAGCTTTTTGAGCAGCTCCTCCACGCGCTTCCTTTGGTCAGTCTTCAACATCGCCTGGTATGGATAAATGCGGCTGATGACATCGTGCAGACTCAGCGATGGATTGGTCTCCAGCATCCTCACGCCCAATTCCAGGTTGTGGAGCGGAAAGTCGGGCAATTGGAGCGTGGGATCCGCCTGTTGCAGCGTCAAAGCAAAGGTCAGCAGCTGCTTTAGCTGCTCGCCGGGCACAGCTGGCGCTGCCTGTTGCAATTCCTCATACAGCTCGCCGTAGGTGTAGGCGGTCACGTTGCGCGATTGGAAGCGAGAGCGCAGCGGCGGATCCAGCGGTGTGCCCTTGTACTTGTGCGTGGGTAGGCCCAGGGCCACCACACGGAACTGTTCGGAGACGCGTAACAGACCCCAATCGTCCAGCTGCTGGCGCGAATGCTTCGCCAAAAGCTTATCATAACGCTCGGGTGCCATCAGGAACTTGCCGCTCTCCAAATGCATCTCCCGGTTCTCCAGCAGATTATTCAAAATGGGCAACACATTCCGTTCGGCATGCTCCACACCGTCCAGGACCAGGACACGGCCATTGAGCGCCGCCCGCACAGCGCCCTGATCGTGATAGACGGCCGCCTTGTTGTGGATCTCCCGGCGCTGCTTCAGGTCGCTCTCGGTGGTGTCCCGACTGAGGGCCACATATTCCACCTCGCGCTGCGTCAGCTCCAGGAACTGCATGGCCAGTTGGCGTCGTCGCGGACCCGGCTGGCCCAGCAGAAACATATCCTGGCGCAGGGCATCCTTCTGGAGCATCCAGCGCAGATGGTGGAGGGCGGACTGCGTCAACTGGAGAGTGCCATCGGGAGCGTATTTAACTAGGGATTTGGAAGGATAATGCACGGATTTATTGTCGGAAAAGGTAGCTTACTCTTCTTAAACCAGATCTGTCAGATTATCAGTTTATATGGCGACTTGACCTTTGTACACTGCCGCCAGATCTCATCTCTCTCTCTCACCATATTGCTGCGGCACCAGTTGCGGATCCTTGGGCCTGCTCAGGCGCACGCTGACATCCCCAATGGTCAGGCTGTCGCTGTCGCCAGTGTCCTTTTCGGCCGCTGTGCCACTCGCCCAGCTTCGCCGCCCAAGGCTGCTGCCCCTTTGGAGGCTGTGACGCAACAAGTGGACGCTGCGGCCCTGCAGATATGCCAACATTATGAAGGGTTGGCGGGGGGCTGGGAATGGGGGTTTAAGGAATTGGCTGAATTGCCGCTAAGTGTGCTCGCCACATTTTCCGTTCATAATGCGAGGAAAAGGAGCGGATTTTTTCAGCCCTGGCAAACGGTCACACTTTAGAAATAGCTAAATAAAGTTTTTTAGAAATCAATACATAAACTTTACAAAAATCTAATGAATAAAAATCTAATAAATAACCAAGTAAAACAAACAAAATAATGAGATTTGTTTGTAAATATTTTCAGGTCACAAATCTCAACTTTTTTAGCTATTTTCAATCGACCCCTGCCGATAGACGATAGTTCGTCCAATCGCTCAGCTTCCATCGCTAGTTACCTTAGATAAAAACACAAGCCATCGAAATACGCTTTGGAAACAGTTTTTCTTTTTAAAATAATCTGATTTTCATTCTGTTTAACGAGAAAATCACAGATCAAAGATGACAACAGCCGCGCGTCCCACCTTCGATCCCGCCCGCGGTGGCTCCGGGCGAGGCGAGAAGGATCTGAGCGCCCTCAGCAAACAATACTCCAGCCGCGATTTGCCAGGCCACACCAAGCTGAAATACAGGTTTGTATCAATAAATTGGGGCTTCCCTGAAGAATCACAAACATCGTTTGATTGCAGGGAGACGGGCCAAGGCACCAGCGAGGAGATCCGCAGTCGGGATTTCCGCAAGGAGCTGGAAGACCGCGAACGTGATGCCCGTTCTGGTACCAGTTCCGGCAAGGCTCTGCCCTCCATCGTGCGCAAGGCCATCGAGGCGAATAGCGCCGGCAGTGGCAGCAAGCGGGCCAAGCCGGACACCGCCCAGCAACAGCAGCAGCAGTTGCAGCAACAGCAGCAGGCCGCCAATCTGGATGCGGACGAGCCGCTGGACAACGACAGCTCTGATTCGGACAGCGATTCGGATGACGATGACGCGGCCCTGCTGGCCGAGCTGCAGAAGATCAAGCAAGAACGGCTGCAGGAGACAGCACGCCGCGAAACGGAGAAGAAGCAGGAGGACGAGCGAATTCGGATGGAGAACATCCTATCGGGTAATCCCCTGATCAATTACGAGCCCGGAACGGCTGCCTCGGCAGCGGGGCGAGCCTCCGGACTCGGTGGCGACCTCAAGATTAAACGGCGCTGGGACGATGATGTAGTCTTCAAGAACTGTGCCCGCTCGGCCCCCGAAAAGAAGACGCACTTTGTCAACGATGCCCTGCGTTCTGATTTCCACAAGAAGTTCATGGACAAGTACATTAAGTAGAGATGCCTTCGGGTCTCCGTCATTAGGTTTCGTAATTGCTTTTTGTGTAATAGTTTAAGTAAGCGAAATATAACATTTGTTTTCTGGCCTTCCGCTATCTGCTGCCAAGTAAAGTGCAAACCTTGTATGAATATATATTTGGTGCCTATTTGGGGAGCTTGTTCTCCGCTGAAGATACATTTTTAGCCTTGGTTTGCTTGGCCGCCTGCTGCTGGTAGGGAGTTTGAGATCTCAGACTGCAGGAGGAGCACGGCAACTATCTCAAGGGGAATGGAGTGACAACGAAGCGATGTTGTTGGAAAAACAGTGCGAGTTCTTTGTGTCCCTGGTCATGGTGACAATCTCCATTCCCATGGTGGACAGTTTTAAATGTTTACTTCTTAAGAATTGAATTTTTCAGGAAACTATAATCAAATTTCAGGCTGATCATCTTTATATTTTCTTTTCCTAGGCTATAAAATCCAAGGAAGGAAGATTGGATTGCTTAAGAAGAACACTGCCAATGAAGTTTGTTTAAACTTTAGGCAAAAGAAAGTCTTTAGTCTTTAGAGCGATTTTAGTTTTAATAATTATCCAATAAGGCGAGCAAACTGGCTCTAAGCGGTTTTAACTGGGATTAAGACCATTATACCTCTCCTCATTAGCTTACCTTCCTTAGCCAACCGAAGATCTATGTTTAGTTATTACCTTCATCTATAACCTCAGCCGCGTTGATTTGGAGAGTACTGACTTGTTAGGTCAGCTTTATTTCCAATAACCTTTAGTGTTAAGGCAGCGAAGAACATCATATGAAATGCCTGAACCCTTTAGAACGCATGCAATCATAAAATTAGTATATTTCCTCCCATATTATCGCGCCTACTAACCTCTAACCTTAACAAGCACGTGCTTGGTGTCACAAAGACCGCTTCAGTGGTGCATCAACTTCCAAGGAGTCGCTATGAAGTAAAAAATGATTTTGACAAACTGATTTTAAAGTATTTTGTAAAGATATTTGTTCTTTTTAAAAAGGTTTATTGTGAAGAACAATTAGTTATATTTTATATTCATATAGCCTAATGTTATTATGATTAGCAACTTATACTGCAGACTGAGGGCGGAATAGATTAATTATTTACTTTATTAATTTTATAATTACTTCACAAGCTACCATTTAGTTTAAAAAGTACTTTAAAATCTTCCAAATAAATAAAAATTAGCCCTTTCTTGTTGCTAAGATTTCTGACTGCTCAAAATAACACCCAATAGCTTTGGCTTTTGGCAATTTATTTATTTGGAAATATGTAGTTATGGCAGCCCTTGGCAGCCCAACGTCTTTTGGGGCTGTGACCCAATGACTGACCGCGAGTGCGAGTCCGAGTGCGAAGGGCAGGCAACCTTAACCAAAGTGTGAAACCGCAAGAAACATCGGTAGCTGGTAGCCGAGGGACAACGGCAGCTCCCCCCGTGGGGGGCAGCTGCGGCGGAGCAGGACGAGGACGTGGCAGGAGGTGAAGACAAGAGGCAGGGTCAGGGTACGTGAGCGCACGAAGAAAAGCCCAAGAAGCCCAGGAAGCCCAATCATCGCGGCGATCATCGCAAGGGCAATTGTCGCTGCTGATGAGGCACGAAGCAAAATCAATTTGCCCCAAGGAGCCGAGCCGAGCCGGGGCCAAGCAAGCGCAAAATAACTTGGTCAATTACGCCGACCCAGGCGCGGCCTACCGTACACACAAACAAATAATAGAATCTTAACTAATTATGGAAGAAATTTGAGTAAAATTGGTTGATAAACATAGAAGCTACAGGGAAATGGAGTTGCTACCTTCTTGCTCTTTCCTAGCTAAAGTTTCCCTTCAAAAACCCATCGATATGCCAATTGTTTTCAGTGCAGCAACGTGCAACAAGAAGCAAGAACAGCAACAGCAAATGCAAATCATCCGAGGGCTTGATTTCCACGCCTCTTTAATGCCCCGCACGCGGCATCCGCGGAGCATCTGAACTTCGACTTTGTCAATGAGCCCACGTTCCGACTCTGACTCCGACTCCGGTTCCACTCTGGTCTCTGGAGGAGGGATCAGCACCTGGTCGCGACCCCGCTCCCAAAGTTGACGAACGCTCAATTTTACGCTAATTCGATCAGAATCAAAATCAAACAAAATTAGCCTATGGACAGCCGGCAAAGCGATGATGATCGCGTTTTACACTAAGCTTCGAATAAGTTAAAACTGAAATTAAGCCAACTTCCTGTGAATTAAATAAATTTAAAAATAAATAAATAAATAAATAAAGTAATAAAGAAATAAATAAATACAGAAAAAAAGAAATAAGGAAATAAAGAAAGAAGGAAATAAATAAATAAAAAAGAACACAAATAAAGAAGTAAAGAAAGAAGGAAATAAAGAAATAAAGAAATAATGAAATAAGGAAATAATAAAATAACGAAATAAATAAATAAAGAAATAATGAAATAAAGAAATAAAGAAATAAAGAATTAAAGGAATAAATAAATAAGGAAATAAATAAATAAAGAAGTAAAGAAATAAATAAATAGAGAAAGAAAGAAATAAATAAATAAATAAATAAGAAAATAAAGAAATAAAACAATAAAGAAATAAAGAAACAAGTAAATAAATACACCAATAAATAGATAATCAAAAATATAAATAAATTAATATAATAGACTTAGCTATAGAGTTCATTATCTTCTGAACCGTAGCCTCTAAATAATCCTAAATAAGCTCCGAAGGTACAGTTAAAAATAGTTTTAGTATCAGTGCTAAGTTAATTATGAAAACATATTTATTTTTTAACTAATCTTCATAAGAACTTGCATTTAATAGACCTTTATGTTGGGTAAAATCTTTTAGACCGGAAAATACTTGATTTTGTGAAAAACCAAGCCCTTTGTTGGAGAGTGCTTCGCGGATTGTGATCGACAATGATGATGGGGAGTATCGGTATGATGACGCTGCTGCTAATGATAATCATAATGATTGTTGTGATTACCTTACCTGCTTCTGATTCTGCTTCTGCTTCTGAAATCTGATGTCTGGCAAGCTCGGATTTTGCAATGCATTTTGCAGTGGCAGTAAAAATACTTACTGCGCCTCCCTCTGCCTGAGCATAATTTATTTCCTGTTTGGCATTATGCATCCCCATTATTTTGTGCATTCATCAAGAGACGGGGTCCGGGCCGGGACTCAGTTCGTAGTAGCCAATCTGCATGGCTTTTTGTCGATGCACTGAGAAAATAAAAGCCGACATATGGCAATAGATAATAAAACTCAATTCATTTTGTTTTTTAAACATTTAGAAAAGGCTTCTTGCTAACTTCAATATTGCATAAATAGTTAAATATTTTATTTTTATATTATTCTCCTATTTATTTCCTCATTAACTGAAATCCTTAATTCTAAAACGATACAAGAATAGATAAATAAAAGACTGAAAAGACTTTAAATCGATATTTATCGATATATTTATAGTTTGTTTACTTTTTTAACTAGAAACAAAGTAAGAAATAACCAAAACTAAGCTAGAAAAGCATTAAAAAATTTACGCGTTAAGTATACATACTTAAAAAGTTAAATAAATGTTAATATAAATTATTTTTTTTAATAAAACTATTTGCAAATATATTTCTTGTTATCTTTTTATAATATTTTATATTTCTTTGCTTTTCAACCTTCCTTGTCCTTTATCACTGTAAAATCCATACATTCCATCCTTTTAAAAAGACAAAACACAACCATTTAGTTCCTACAAAAAACAGAATAAATCTATACAATTAATATGTGCATAATTTTTCTCTCAGTGCTCAATGCTGTTGCTGCTGCAGTTTTCGGTAGTCGCTGCGCGCTAAATTGTGGCCACCGAACGAGAGGGCCAAGTCAAGACTACATACAGTTGAGAGCGGGCAAACGGGGAACCTGGTCCACTGTCCATGGCCTATCAATTGTCAGCAATTTTGCAACTGCATAAACTTGAAAATGGCAAAAACAAAAAAATAAAACCGATGTAAAAATAACTACAACCAACAGCAGCATAAATATGGCGACTGGCCGACGGAAATGGCCGTCGCGGTTGCAAGTGACAAATAGCCGGCTAGCGAGGACAAAGCGGGGTTAATCGGGGGGCCTGACTCCAGGAGGAGTCACTGAACCAGTTGACCACCAAATAAAGACCGCGAACATATGTTTCTGGCTGGCATCAATATGGCCAACACAACCGAAAAGGGAGGCTGGGCCACTTGACCCCGAAAAATCAGTTTGCCCAAGGGAAAAATCCATAATGGAGAAATTGGGAATGGAAAATGGTATCGAGTAGATTTAAAACCTATAATATATTAAATAGTATATACCCACCATTTATAAACTTAATATAAAACAGAGAAATTTAATTATCAGAAGTTTCAGGGATTTAAAAAGTGTCTAGAATAGTTAATACAGTTCCAGCGTTATTTATTAGTTGAAAAATGGTAGTTTATATTAAATTTGTAATATACATTGCTTAAATAATGCTATAGAATTATAATAATATTAATTATTAGACAAAAAATTTAAGAATAAAATAGTTACTGAAGTTTAATGGAAATTGAAAGGAATTGTTTAACTTTTGGACAAGAATTTTAACGAAAACTTCCATATTTCCTGACTTACAAACAATTTTAAAATACTATATTGTGATTTAAATAATAATATTTGCCTCAAATAGTTGCTTATACATTTGGCTTAATTTAATATCAAAGTCACTATTAAAATTCACTTTAAAAGTATGACTAAAAGATAAAAATAAGCATAAAACATATTCAAAACTATTAAGATAAGCTGCAAAAATTAAATTGTCAAATATATATAAACATTTTGTGGAGCTCTCTGTTTTTTATTAAATATAACATTTTGTGTCCTTCCAGCTGCAGCAACATCAAAGGGAGCAACATCGATTGGGACTGCCAGCAGTGGCAGCCACATTGACCCGAGGTGGCGACACTTTATTTAGCTTTAAAATTTTATAGAATGCAAATTTCACTCAGCTGTTGCTCCTGGTGTCGAGTCCTGGGACTTTGACCGGCCAAGGAGTGGGCCTTTGTCCGGACTGTGACGGGTGGATTGCAGATGCAGTCGGGCTGTTTCGCAGAGCCTGGGCTGCATCGATGCCTGCCACTGCAACTGGTGCTGCATAATTTAGTTGACCAATTTACACTGGACCCCGTTTGGCACTGAGTGCAACCGGAAATGCAGGCACCAAACGAGCCAAAGCGTTTTTGTGGCCTTTCCCCCACTCCAGGGATTCGTATGTTCATATATATGTATTTTTTTTTTATTTTTTAACGGGGCTTGCCGCCTGCACTTGACATATTTACTCGTGGCCGGGCCATTTGTAAATCGTCTCTGGCCAAAAAGGAGGCGAAGTTCAAGGGTCAAGCAGGTGTGGGAATTCAGGGTCAAAAGAGTCAATTAGTTGCCAAGAGCTTTGAGTAATTAATTCAGATAGTTGGGAGGTGTAACCATACACCTTTGATTTTTTATAATATAAAATGGAATAATTATAAATAAAATATTAAAAATATGCAGGGCTTCCACAGAAAGTTCTCTGGATTTGAATTCAATTAAAAAGCTGCCTAGAAGTATGAATTTGAATATTTTATTTATAGGATTTAGTGTAATTTGCTCAAAGTTTGGTGCCATTTATTGTAACATTCTTAAACCGAATCCTATTGAAATATCTGTTCATATTCATTTAATTTTGGCATATCTTCATGTTTATCCCATTTTAATTCCCAGTAAATTGGGGTTAACCTCGATCTGAGCCAATTTTCGGTCTTCTGCCTGCCTGTTGATGCAACTGCAACAGACTAAACTAATTTCAAGTGTCCGCTAATACGATTATAAACAAATTTCACCCAAGCACAATGCAGTTCATGGAACGCCATGCCATTAACTCGCCAGGATTGCGTGTGCACTGCTAAAAGTTGTATTTTACTTGACAAATAAAAAATACCCTTTATTTGCACTCTTTTCTCTTTACTTTATTTTAATAATTCCCTTAAAGCCCTTAACTTCCTGCTGTTAATCATTAAATAAAATGTACACTACTCCCGCTATTTTTGAAAGTGTAGCACACACTCGCACACGCATGCAACCGCTTAGCGGACGTGTGGCAGACGCATATTTCCGCAAGAACAGAGGCAGCGGCCAGAGGTCAGAGGCAGCAGCAGAGGCGCTGGACCAAAACCAAAACCAATCCCGTAACTCGCAACACACGGTTGCCACCAAATCGATGGGCCATTGTCTGGCCGCCGCTAATGCTAATGCTTGAGTAGCTGCATCAACAGGTGGATGGGCAGTTGCAAGGAGCAGGAGGTGCCCCGAGACCGGGATCAGAACGAATGGCTAACCGGAAATGCAGACTGCAAAAGAGCGCCGCCAGGAGCGAAGGTGCGCAAAAACTAAAAGCTCATTTGCAGCTACTTCCGTTGCTAAATGAAAATGCATTTCCTGCTTGGAAAAGCGTTTAAGGTCAGGCCCCGTAATGGTGGGGCAGTCGGGTGGTCCAAAGGACCAGAGTTGGTTGGTTGCGTGGCTAACTGGCTGAGTGGCTGAGTGGCTGACTGGCGGCGGTCTCCTCCTGCTGTCTGTGACAGCAAATTTTTATGCAAAACGTTGCGACATCTGTAAATGATTTGCTCCCATTAGAAGATGACCGAAAATGGAGCTTGGGTGCCCACACCAGCAGTTCATGGAGATTCAGGAGCCTACATCGCCTCCTAACAATGCTTGGTTCCTCTGGCTACACTTCCGGGCCAACGGCAGAAGTCACCACCAAATCCCATTTGCCAGCAATTGGAGGAGGATGTGTCCGGCAATTGGAGATGGAATTGGAGTTGGCTGCCTGGGAGGCAGATGTCCAGCCGGAGGAACCTGTGTGCCGGCCGCAAAATGCGTTCCGTTCGCATCTTCCGGACTGCAAAAGGGGGTTCCAAGAAAAAATGGTCAAGCTGCTGGACTTGGTACTGGATAGCAACGACTATGGAGTGCTCTTGCGAACTAAAGAAAGTTCATTTTGGAGGTACAATATATTCTAGAGTGCTTCGGAAATCATTAGTGTTTTAATACCTTTAACAAAAAGTGTCTAAGAGTATTTAATACAAATTTTGAGGTACCAAATGATGTGCGTTTTTAGGTTATAGAATTTTGTACACCTTTTTGAAGAGTTTTTTAAGCCGTAGGATTTCTGGAGCATCTTCTATTGTTTAGTTGTAGTAAATATTATTTATTTTATCAAGAATTTGAGCTATGGAAATATTATCTTTGTTTTTCTACGCATTATGTTTAGGAATTTATACAAAAACAAAAGGCAGACTGAGACTTATCATTCTCTTATATTTGTGGTACCAAATTCAGTGTAATTTTCGTTGAAATATTATGTAGCAACATTTTGGAGAGCTTCCCCATTTCTGGAGCATCCCCATTAACCTGAAATTCCAAATATTTCAATCAGAAACCCCAACAAATGCCTGTATTTAAATATATTTTAATTGGAGAACTTAAAAGCGAAATATGTATCAATAAATAGATTCAAAATAAAGCAATTTTTAAACGTATTTATTTAGTTACACATTCTAGTTTCTCCTTCCATTTATCAGAGTATTTGAAGGACCCGTTCTCCTTTGATTTTTCATAGCCCGGGGCTCTGCACTTGACCCAACATTCTCATCATCCTCCCGATCAACCCAATGGGCTAACTCCTTTGGCTTTTGGCACCGGCAGCCATTTAGAGTGAGAAATTGACCATTAAAACAGACAGCTACACATGTTGACAAAATGCGAACGCGACTCGGAAGGGTGCTGTGTGTTTAGCCAGCCTATTCCTTGTGAAAATCCCCACTCTCCCTCTTAGCCCTAACCCCAACCCAAGTCCTAGTTGCGCTTGGAACGCCTGGACTGTTCGCTGAGAGGGTCCCAAGTGAATCGTTGTCGTTGCCAAGTGCTGCAATTCTCATTGCGATAATCAAATTGTAGGTTTCGTTGTCTGCTCGATTATGTCCCAACTACATGGAGCTACCCAGGGGCAACCATAGGGGAAAGGGTTGAAAGGAGGCTGAAAAAAGGGGTAGCAATGTCATTCCGATGGGTGCATGTTCCTCTGCCGGTGCATCCGGTGCGTTTTTGCATTTCCAAATGGGGGCCACACTAGGTCCTCGCAAGAAGCACCAGAATGGAATGGTTTAAGTCAGCAGAGAACACAGCCCAAATGAAGGAAATACACTTCAGCAAAAGAGGCTTTCAAAACAAGAATATTTACTATAATTTAAGGTAAGTTCAACTAATGTTATTCACTTTCCTTGTGCTAATTTCTAAATGTGTTCTTATTTTATTTATTACAATATTTCAATAATTTGTGCTTCGATTTCCAGGTTATATTTGCAGTGCCCAAGCTAGAGTCCGTGTCAGGACAGGCCTGAGGACCCTTTGCATCTATTATGTGAGCCAATAAATAGAGGTAGTTAAGAACCTTGCGGTTTTTCGGCTCACTTTTCAATTTGAAAAATGCCCCCCCTTCGAGCCAAGTGCCAATCTGGCCATCTCTCTCTTCACTCTCCCCCAACCAAGTCCATCTCCTTCTCGGCTTCGGTATATTAATAGAACACTTACACTTGGGGGGGCGGCCAACTAAAATTCCGGGGAATTCGCACACTGCAAAGCGTAAAAACCAGGCTATCGAAAAAGGCGTGTATTTGGCCGGGTCAAAGATGCCTTGAAAGCTGTGAAAAGCATCTATTGATATTTTTTATTGTGGATTAGTTGCACAACCAATTTGCGATTGTAATTATAGTTCAACTCCAGGCATATCTACTTAGGTGGGTTTTCTATGATAAAAAGTTCTGTCAGACTTTAAAATAAAGAGTTTTCTTTAGTCACTAGTTATATTTAATTTATGAGGGTGCTGCTACAGAATATACAGTCAATTGTGCATCTAACAAATAGTATTTCAAACTTTTAGGCTCCTTTTAAAGGGCATTTAAAACCCCAATCGATTTTTAAAGCATCTTAGATTGATTTAGAATTTTTGTCTCTATATCTAACACAAATATAGAGATTTTAAGGTTCTGTCACACTAAGATTTGTAATTGTTCTCTTAAAAATATTCATACAAAAAATACTTTAAATGTTCTAAGCTGATTTTATTAATAATACGCACTGTTATCTTTTTTTATAAAGGTTTCCAGCTTCAGAAAATGACATACTCTTGAATAATTAAACCCTTAACTTACCTTAACTTATTTTTAATAATTTCTTCTAATTGTAGTCGAAGAGCGTTGAATTCCTCTGGGTAATTTCTCGCCACGAATACCCAGAATTAAAAATGCTCTTTTTTACGGCTTATTGTATTTGTATTTGCTTTTTCCCACACACCTCGCGAGCACTGTCGAAAATCCCCGGACTGAATTAACCAAATGACTCAACTTGGCACGCGCAACTGGCTGTGACAGATTCCAAGTGCCCAGTCGAGTCGAGTCCGCGGGGCATTAGACGATCTGGAGTACGAGTACGGAACCCGGCTAATTCCCATTTCAAGACCCCGAGAGATGTGGCGTAAACGTCCCTCTGGCCCTAACCTACCTCATGGCATAGAATTGGCCGCGTTCCCTATGGGCCAAACCGGTTTTTCCTGACTCTCAACGCGGAGGCTTTGATTTATGTTTGCACTCCCGTCTCTCTCTCTACCCCGAGCTGGGCATGAATGGGTTAAAGCCAAGTCACAAATTGGCAATCTGTACTTCGTGGCTCCTTGGCGGCTCCGCTGGCTGCGGTTGCACCAAATATCCTGCGTTAATTGTTAATTTGCATTGTTGCTGCTCCACTGAAAACAAACATTGATCTTTAAATAATTATAAATAATGTTTGATTGTTACTTTTTGTAAATATTTGAACTAGAAAGTTTAATAGTTTATTTCTTAATAGTAGATCTTTAAGTAATAAGCACTACTGTTTAAAATTCAGGCATTGTCGTTCTTGTTTCTCCTTTCTATCCTTTATTTTTGTGATATATTTTTAATAATAAAACGCAAGTATTTCTCTCAGTGTTCCTGTGATTGTGACCAACATTGTAGCCGGCTTTAGCGGTGGAGTTCCCATTGATAGGAACGATGCCTGCATACAAATACGTTGGGGAATGGACTGCGACTGAGAAGTCCAAGTTCAGGGCAATGCTATACACCGGAAAAAATATAGATAGTAATAGTATAGATAGTATAGTATATATATAGATAGTATAATAGAATAGATATAGATAGTATAGTATAGATATAGATAGTAAATTGTATCTTCTTGGTAATTAAATACACTTCCTATTACTTTTATATACAAAAAATACATTTTTCAGTTTAAGTTATACCCGAAAAATCTCTATAACAGATTAACTTTTTAGTTTCCTATTAAAATTTAATATTTATCATATTGGCATTATACTTATATTGTTATATAATCTATTATTAATATAAAATAAATTACTTTAATATAGTATTAAGCCATATTGAGCCCTTATTTTGTTTCCGTGCACTTGGGTTATCCGTGGGTTACGTGCAGCGGCTCAGATCGGCGGACCGCGAATTACCGCCGACTATGGCCATACGGCTATATAATCTATATGGCTAAATGGGTATATATGTGGCTAAAAGTCTGAGGTGCGACCAGCTGGCTGAAGAGTCTTGTGCGTTGTGTCATCCATCGTCATCGACGCTGCTTTCCTGCCTTGACTTGCCATATGATTCACTGCCTCTTCGGATTCAGATAGAGTCCCGGGTCTATTGTCACTATTTGATACCTGTTGGAGCAGGCAAGTTCGGGTATTTGCGTTTTAAAGGAGCTAAGAATATTCACAAAATAATGTTTGATTAGTTTATGTTGAAACCTATCTATTTGTTTAAATTAAAATTAATCATTAGGCAAAATAGTACTTCGTTGTATTCATATTTTGAATATTATATAATAAAAACTTGTAAAGATAATGATTGGTTTAAGTGTGAAAAAGGTCCTTGTTAAATTCCCATTTATTTAAAGTAGTTATTTATTGGAACTTGGCAGGTACTCAGGAAGAGCATTTAATAGTAGACTAACTACCAGCACCTACCCTTATTTGTTGTTATTGCTCGATTGTGCCATATAAACAAATGAGCTTGACGCAAAATATAAAAAGAGTAAACAATTTATGCCTCGGGTTTTACCCATTTGGCCGCTGGCAAATCGTGCAGCAGATTCTGGCCGATACAGGTAACTTGGCCGGGAGTCCGAGAGCCCACTAACTGTTTTATTGCAATTATTATTTTATTGTTCTTCCGCCGCTAAAGATTTTCCAAGATAATTGGAAATAGATAGTGAAAGTAACAGAAATATATATATTTTTTTAGCTTTAATATTTGTAATATTATTATTGCTTATATCAACCATTATTATCTTAACCAACTTATCAGGCAGCACTCTAGAAGTTCACTTACTCTTTTTATGGCCTACTAACACCTAACCCTAACAAGCACGTGCTTGGTGTCACAAAGTTCTATTCTATTCTATTCATTTTCTCCTATTTAAAGCTAACAATAATTGAGTAAATAATCCATCTAATATCAAGTCTATTTGTCTAACTTTAGGCCGACTGCCTAATGATGACCCCATTGCTCTCTGACATCATTTCCAACTGCAGCGAATTTTTGTCTTGACCAAATACTGTTGGCCAATCGCTTTGACCATTGCTCCGCTGCCAGTTTCCCCTCAATTTCCAACCGTTTTCCAGCTATTTTCCAGTGATGTTCCCTCCATTGGCGCCCACCCAACCGCAGGCGAGCACTTTCACCGCTTCACACGCACTCGTGGAGAGCGGGCAAAGTCATTTTCATTTTTCAATTAGCCAACAAATAAATTTGTTTATCCCATTTTCGTTGTTGGCACTGTTTTTTTTTTTAGTTTGTTGTGCTGTTGTGCTCCATGCTGCTTATTATTTTATTTGCAATGCGTATATTTAATAAGCGGTTTCGAAATCCCAGCAACAACATCAAATGGAATGCGGTTGGGCGGCAGCCCCAGTAGCGACCAGAGCAAGGGTTAGGATTTAGGAACACAAACGGGGAATACCCTTAATAAATGTCCCTTAAATTATTTAATCATACTTTATAAATATAATTTATTAATATTTGCTTACTTAGTAGGAGTTACTTGCTGATGATACAACTGGAAACTTTTATAAGCTTATGATATAACGATTAATGACACTTTTCTTGGAAAATGAATGATTAAATACTAACTTAGTTTAGTTGGAATTCTTTGACTCAAATAAGGATGTACATTAATGCAAATCATTTATTTTTACTATAAAAGAATGTTGTAAGTATTACGAATGACTGAAAATATAAATATATCGATACCGCATTGATATTTGGTTTGGTTGAAAGTTGATTTATAAATCGATGTTTTAACGTTGCTTTAAGCGTAAACTCGATATCATCTTTTATGTAGATATATATATTATTTTACATGAAGTTGATTTTCTCTTTTATATATTGAATCAAAATATTTGTTAAAATAAAACAATAAAATACAATTTCTGGGATGTTTTTCAATAAATCGATATATTATGCACTTTCCAATATTCAGAAATTCTAATTTTGGATATTTTCGATATTTTCTTTTCTCTAGTAAGTAGTATTATTATTTGTAAAGTATTCTCATAAGTCGCTAAACATAATAGTGACATAATATTATTATTATTCAGCTTATTTATTTCTAAGTTTCTTTAAGAAGCGCCTAAAGTTTATTTAAAATAAGTAAGAGATTATTATTGGTTAGTTTAATTTGGAAAATAATAATAATCTTTTAAGCAAGAGTATTAAAGATCAAGCAGTTTGTTGATCAGAATTTAATACCCGTTGCGTATTAAAATAACAACAGAGTTCGCAGCGGCAGACCGGTAACAACAAATTGGTGCTAAAATAATCAAAAGGCTAATAAAGTAGCTATAATGATGTGGCAGCAGCGACAGCGGCAACTAGCAGTCGCTGCCGCGCTAATCACTCGGCGCTAACTTTTTTTGGAATGATGCGGCGGCAGAGGCGGCATCGGCGACTGTGGCAGCAACAGAAAACCGCTAATCAAGTTCACAGGTAACCCAGCCCCTTTTGGCCCCAATGGCCCCGCCCCATTCATCGCGATGTTGCGCCACTCGGGCATCATCGACGCATCATCGAAAGTTGATGCTGGCGGGTGACAGCAACAGCAGCAGCCACAGGACGACCGCGCTTTCACCCACCAAACCCCACCCTGTTGCTGTCCCTGTGACCTTCAAAAAATGAATACAATGCGTGCACTGAACAAAAATAAAGGGAAATAAGACCAAAAAGAACGTAAGCTCTGTGACAACAATTAGCTTCCAGCTTATTTCAAGATTATTTTCCTTGTTTTGTATATAAAAATCGATTTGAGAACGATTAAAAAGTAGTGCAGAGATACAATCGATAAAGTCCCCCGATTAATATCGGATTTCTTTATTAATAAAATGTATATAAAACACATAATCATGCTTATCGATTTGTGATTAATCCATGAATCAAGGGGCTATTTGCATTATGCTGCTATTTATTGCCATCGAGCATGAGTCAAGTTGATTCATACCTCTTGGTAGCTCTCACAGTCATCTTGGCCATCAGACAAAAAGCCCCCCATGGGATTCATCATCTCGGTTATTCGAATTAATTAATAGCCAAACCAAAAATTAATCTGATTGTATTTATGAATTTTCTAACGATAACTGGGCATCCCTGCTTTTACCCATAGATCAGGTTATTACAAATATATAAATGATCTCCCCGAACAAAGCGATTAATGGCAATCGTTATCCTTTTGCAGGTGAGTGCACTTATCGGGATTCCAATTCCGCTTATTTGCAACCATCCTGTTGTGCTTTTTTTTGTTTTTGCTGACTTCCCGGCTGTCGCTGCATTTGATGCGTGTCTGACACATGCCAACACATTAGTCGACCCCTACCAGACCTCTCCACCTGCTCGAGCGTCCCCCTTTCGGCGCCCATGCCCGATGGGGCATTAATTTCGCTTCTACTATGTGCGTCGATGGTTTTTGCAACGCAACGCAGCTAATTTCATTTGGTTGCCCAGCAAAAAGTCGAAAAAGCCAAATTAGGCAAAGCATGAAATTTACATACGAAATCGAAGCTGCACATCGGAATGGGAATGCACTGGGAAAAATGTTAATTAAGATGGTACTGGAATTACTTGTAATTACTGTGGGATATTATGTAGATATATAGTTATATATAATATAGATTATATAGATAAAAAAAACAATAAAATTCTTTTCCTTAGATCTGTGTAAAATATTTTTTATTATACAGAATACTTTTATATTCCAAAGATATAGTGTTACATATTTATTTAAGAATTTTCTAATTAAACATCTAAGATATTTGTATTAGTAAGAATGTATATTAAAATATGGAATTTGGTTCTTATTTTAGTTTCTTTTTTTCCATCACTATTTGATATCTTATTAGTGAAGACAGATGGGCCTATATTTTCAGCAACAAGAGCATCTTTATTCCTGTGGGCTTAAGGCTTTTAATTATTGATCAAATTCTAAAGTTAAACTACTACATATTGTCTTAGTTTATTTTCCTCAGTGTTCGAATGGGACTTGGCTTTAACTGGAGACCAGGTGTTGCGTTGCACACTTTAAGGCCCTGATTAAACTGCGGCCTGTTGCAAAAACATTAACAAAAGTTCTGGGCAAAATCCTAAGGCGTGCGGCATGCGTGCCAACTCCGACAACTTAATGGGTTCGGAGACCGCGCCGATCTACTATATCCGAACTCGGCTCATTACTCCCCGTATGCAAATCAAGTGACGCATTACTCATACGCGGCGTGTGCCAGCGCGCGATAGGAAAAGCCCTGCGCGCACCGGGGCTAACTCCCCAGATCGGGTTATCACTCGCTCTCTCGCTCTGGAGATTGGATTGTGCATGATAAACCCAAAATAATTATTCAAGAAATCAAAGCTTCTATATGGGCCAATTAACCGAATATTACCAAAACCCAAAATGAATCATTTCGCTGATAAAACAAGTTAGAAAGCTATTGTTGAGTGTGTTCGACTGTGAGATACTGCGGAAGGCAGAAGAAAATGTTAATAAAAAAGAGCAAAATGTTGCTAGGATACTGTTGATCAACACACATTGGTGCTCTGCCAGCACATGCTGAACATGTTGTAGAATTTCAGCATACCTTCAGCATAGCTTTATTAATTAATAACTTCAATGTTTATCAACCGATTTTACTCATGTTTCTTTATATATTTTTAAAACTTTACAATAATTATCTCTTTTTCATGATTCCTTATGGCAAAAGTGGGCATAGCCAAAATCTAAATCAAACTTGATCTGCGTGCAACATATATGAATGCTGCCATCAAATTTCATAGCTCTAGCTCTTATAGTCCTTGAGATATGTTGTTTTACGCGGCTAAATCGACTCGCCTTGTGATGCTGATTAGAAAATATATAGGGTCGAAGAGGCTTCCTTCTGTTACATAAATTCTTGGTTGGCACGAAGCTATAATACCCTATGCGTACGGGGTATGAAAAAAGAAAAAAATAAGCGAAGAGAGGGGACTTTAAAGAGAGCCAATCAGCTGTAGGTATTTTTTTTTTAAGAAATAAGAGTGTCGATATTTGAAATTCAAATTAATTTAAATAAAAATGAAATACAGAAATAAAAAAACTGATTTAAATTGGCATATTTTCTTTAATTTTCATTATTATATTATTAATAATCTTTTTTTGTGAAGCAGTAACCGTAAGAATGAGTCCGTTAAGATTAAATAAAAGAAATCTAGAATACAATAGAATAGTATTTTTGAACGTTTTAAATATATATTAATTAAATATCCTAATAATTCTACCTGTTACAATGTGTTGCATCTCTCTCTTGAGTTAACCACCTTTCCGGCATTCTCTTCTTTTTTCTCAGCACTCGAAAATAATTCTCTTCATCTTCTGAAGCGCTCTCTTTCTTGCGTAGTGCCGCTCTTTATTGTGGGTGGTTACTTTTCGGCGCTCGTTTAATTTGTTGTTGGTGTTGGTGCTTTTCACTTGTGTTTTCTTTTACGTTTTTTCCCCCGAGTTAACTTTTGAATTTGTGTTTTCTTTTTTTTTTCGTTAATGTGAGTGTGTGTGTGCTGCGCACACTTGTGGGTGGCGCTTAACTGCTATTGTAAGTGTTGTGTTTGCCGCCGCTGCTCTCTCTTGCCGCCGAAGCCGTTCCGTTCCGCTTTGTTTGATTTTGTTGTTGCGGATTTCATTTTGGTTTATTTGCGGAAAACACGCACCCCAAACCAGGCAAGGCAAGCAAATGAGATGAATACAACTTCATTTGAACTTGTTTTGTTGTCGGCGAAATTCGCAGACAAAGTAACACAGTTACCGTTACTTTTACATTTACACTCGCATTTACCGTTACCGTAACAGTTTCCGCTCAACACTGGTGAGAGCGAGACGCCATCTTCTGTCGTTGTCGTATTTTTTGTTTGCCCTTTTGTTTTTTCTTCTTTTGTTGTTATTTTGGCATTATTTAAGCTTATTGCGATACTTAAATAAAAAGAAGTAGAGCGGGGAAAAGGGACTGAGCTAGGAGACAAAACCTTTTTTTTAATGGAGCTTCTTAGCTGTTTCCTTGTTGCCCCTCGGCTAATGAATGCCCTCGGAAAGTGGAGAAAGCGAGATAGAAATATATGTATGGGGCAGGGCAGAGAAAGAGCAACGCCTCTCTCGGCGATTCTCAAAAAAGTTAGCGGTGTCCGCATCGATTTCTGTAAACCTTATGCGTAATGCCCATAAAGATTATGAGGCTTCTTCTCAGCGGCTGATTCACCCATAATACCATTTGATTTGCTAATTTAAAGGTTAAATGCGTTGATATTGACGAAATCAGCTTGATGATATCATACTCCAAATGATAAAGCATTATTTTTCATGAATTTTCATGAATAAGATTTATTTCTCAGTCATATGGTTTTTATTCGGAATATAAATTTCTATATATAAATTTTAATATGAATTTGTATATGAAAAAACAGTCTAAATGGGAGTAAATGAATGTTTTAGTCGCTGATCATTAACACCGGGGTTCCGTATCGGATGGGCGATAAACTTTTAATGCACCTCGAACTCGACCAGGAAGTGGAACATCACGATCAGAATGGTGACTATAATATCCATCATGTCCTTCACAAAGCGTATACAGTCGTCCACCATTACTACGAATTGAAGATGCGCAAGGTACCTTCTCATTAGCCTTACACTTCTTGGCACCGTTCTTATTGAACTGGGACGTCTCGATATACTCGCCATATTTATCCTCCACAAACATATTAGACAGGGCAGTGCAGAGGCCAGTCATAGTTTCGTTCACCATGTTCTTCAGGACCTCTTGCAGTGCTGCTTCAATGGGTTCTTGCAGAAGGGTAACGGCGACATCCTCCAACAGCTTCATGCGCCATAACTGGGTCTGGTTGGGCATCGCTGTCAAAACAGTTGCGGTCTCGAAAATGTCGCCATCGTAATCGCTACTTATATGCTTTACGATAATGTTTATCAGCGTCAGAACGACAATCATATGAAGGATATAATCAAAATCCTTAGTAATACAGTCTAGTACCGGTAATTTCTCCAATCTGGCCATTCTAATCACGGATCTAGTCATGGAGAAAATATCTCTGCAATACCAACTTATGTATGTGCGAAAAGGACGAGATGAAATACTTTGATTTGGGATTACATAAACAATTTATATGTGACCACTACAGTCACGTTCGAATTTTGAAATCAACTAAAAACTGGTCGGTGCTGCTTTCTTTGAAGGAATGATTTCTCAAGGACTTACTAGATTTCGAAAATTTCAACCTTTAGCTCTTTCTTTCCTTATCGCAAACTAATTCTAAATCAGTCAACATTACGGATGTATAATAGCAGAAGTCTGGCAAGATATATAGAAAAAAATATCATATCAGAAATATCTTAAAGGTTAATAAACAGAAATTTCGGAAAATATCGAAAAAAAAAACATCCAACTAATGTTATATTATATATCCTTACTAAATACAGATAAAATATTTTGAAAAATACAATTTTGATAACCTCTTTTTAAATGATTTCCTAATGAAAGCTTAACCTAAGTTATAACCTTCTTGGGCACACTCCGATATATCACGAATTCTATCGATTTAATGCAAGGTCAAAATAGTATATCGATACATTTTCTGCCATATTTAGTCAGCATCTTTCTTCCTTTAGCTTCCTTGGCTCTTGTTTGATTTTCTCGATTCATACAATCGATCCATTCATGAATGATCTTCACTTTCTGCCCTCGGATTGCAGGAAGGGACCACCCAGGAGTTGCTGACAACAGATCCAGGTATCCACACGGTAGCCTGCAAGAGCGGGGAAGAGGCTATACTTCCACATCAGCGTCGATCGGCTGGCTCTGTGAGTTAATTAGCCCATGAGTCTGGCCCAGACTTTAGCTTAGGCCTCGGCTCCTACTCCCAATGGTAATTCAAGTCGCCCATCATAAACTGCTGACAAAGTTACTAGTTTCCCGCCGAGTCTGGCCCTGTTTTCCCCTACTTTTTGTTCTGGGCCACCGCAAGATCTTGGAGTGGATCACTTACTGTATGTATGTATATATTTGAAGCTCGAACTTGGCTAAGACGTGTGTCGGGCTTCTGCCGGGCATCAGGGGGTTAAGAGCTAGAGGATGGGGGAGATCTTTAACGCTTGCCTGGATCTGGGCTGCTACAGTGAAAGAGATTACCATATGGATATGGGGTTATATGGATTTCTGTGATATCCCCAAGGTCTTTAGATTCACAATCTCATATAAAACGAACTAATAATTGTTTAAACAAATATTTATATATAAAATGTATCGATTTAATTATGTTAATACATATTTATATCCCTATAAAATATATATTTATACTTTCTAGAAGTACAAACACTGCATAAACCCCATCTTGAGTTCTCCCAAGACACCGATCGAGATCAATCGATTATTTCCAGTGGATAGGCCATATAGGGTATAGATTATCGATGGACCCCACCCAGCGGGGCTCTCGGGTCTCTTGTCTAGGGTTTCCGTTTCGCAATTGCCGACAATGGAAATGTCTTTTGCAATTTAACACTTGACTGCCCCGCCTTGATTTGCCTGCCAGCCAGCAACAATGGCGGCAGGGTCTGCCAAGGGGTGTTAAGGGGTGCCAAGGGGTTAAGGCTTCCTCTACAATTTATTTATGCCACGGAGAGCGACCGCAGAAGAGGCGAAAATGGAAAATGGAACTAGAGCTGCCGAAGATCGGAGATCATCCAGAGAAATATGTCGACGGAGATGGTCGGAGTAGGTGTGTGCGAGTGTGTACGAGTGTGTGCACACTTTGTGGTTCTTTCTGTTTGGCAATAACTTTTAATTTATTATTTACACGCGCATTTTTAGGGCTTCGCACTCAAAAATGCATGATTTTTTCTCTTGTTGTTCGCAATTGTTGCGAATTTTTTCGCTTCTAATCTAAAATATGCGCATAATTAACTCTACACGCTTGTTGTTACTGTGGTCAGCCGAAACAAAAAATAAAATAACAATTGTTTGCATAATTGTAGTTTGTAGGAAAAAGAAGATAAGTTGCAGTTAGATAAAGGTATTAAATAATAATAAGTATTAGTAATAATCATGTTAGCTCAAATTCCTTTACATAAACACCAAGAGAGTCCCTAAAAACATTAAGAAACTCCATTTTAAATAAATACAATAACTTTATTTATAGTCTCTTCTCTTCGTCATTGTAGCTTTTCTTTTTGCTTTCACTTTGAATCCTTTGCCAGATTCACACACACAAAGTAACAGAAAAAAAATGTATACATACATTGGTATATTTATATTTATATATATATATATAAATATATAATTATTTATAGATAGTTGTGCGGCATTATCGAGTATCTTTCTAGGCTTAAAGCTAGCAAAAAAAAAACACGGTGCTTCTCTATGATTTGTAGGGGATGGGTGGTGCTCTCTAGGCTACGGGGTTGTGTTTGTCATTTGTTTATATTCCATAATTTACGCTTAATCAGTAGCTCTTAATTATAAACATTCCATTATGTACAGCCTGAAGCAGTGTCAGGATGGGGGTGGCTTTTATTTATTTTTATATATTTCTTTATAATATTTATTTAGGCGCAGAGGAACTTCAGTAGCCCGAACCTACATATTTAATTTTTATTCTAGACGCTGTTAAAATAAAAAATGATTTTATTTTTGATGAATATAAAAAACTTCAGCTTTTGCTATTACACAGACTTTTGTTGGTTTAAGTTAGAGAAGTTCCCCTGTCTATAAGCCCTGTTTCCGTTGTTGAAGGGTTTTTAAAAGTTTTAATTTTAAAAAATAATATTTTGGTTAAACTTGAAGTTAAAATAATAAAGACCCGGCAGCACAAGCAGAAATCAATTGAAATTATTGCCACAAAATGTTACTTCAAGCCAGTGGTGCCCACACGCATGCATTGACACGTTAGACTAACATTTGTGTACTATAAGCACTGTCTGGCAGTTTTTGTCAACGAACGCTAGCACTGTCGGTGTAGGCAGAGCTCAGGCAGAGCAACTTGCAGACTCGCGAGTCTATCTCTAGGGCATCACTGCTTGAAATCTATTTCAGATCTCTTTTTGTTAAAACTTCGCTTTCTGAATTGATTTTAATTAATATTCCAAAATGGAATTAGATTCGGAAACAGGAGCTTTCGCTTTAAGTTTATTTCTTTACAACTAACACATACTTTTATGTACAGTTGCCTGGTTATCTGTGTTTTATTCAGTTATACATACATTATTAGCTACAAAAAAAAAAGAAAAAAAAAATTGTACAGTTCTGGATCCTCTCGCCTAGTTCAGTTCGATGTGCAGGTGCAGCGGTGGATGCGGATGCGGCTGTGGATGTGGATGTGGATGTGAATGTGGGTGGACATGGGCGTGAGTAGCGAAGGCGGGCGGGGGGACTGGACGGGTTATCCGACTGGGTCAATAGGGTCGCCACACCTGCGTGAGATCGCCCACGTCCTCCTCCCGAGCGGCCTCAACCACAACGCCGCCGACCTCATTGGAGGACTCCACCACCTGCCCGTGCTGGCCATGCGGATGGGTCAGGTGCTGCTGTTGCTGCTGCTGCTGGTATTGATCCCCCTGATTTCCGCCTATTTCGATGCTGGAACGGCTGCTCCCGGTCAGCGAGCTAATGGTCAGCTGCTCGCCACCGGTGGCGGAGCCCAGGTACTGCTCCAGCTTCTCGCTGCTGTGCAGATGGAGGTGGATCTGGTTCTGGTTGACCGTGGAGTATAGCTGCGGATACAACACCACGGGCGGCGGTGGCGGTGGCGGTGGAGGCGCTGCCGCCTGAGGACCATATTGTGCCGTGGCCGAGCAGCTGCCGTACTGATAGTTCTGGTATCCGTTCGACCACGCCTGATTGTAGCCACCGCCGTAGTCCAGCTCCGACTTGGAGGCACTACCGCCGCCGGCCACACCCACGCCCACGCTGCTAGTGCCATATCCCGCCGTCTGGTAGGGATCAGTGGCGAATCCATGGCCATGCATCTCGGGCAGCACGGCGGGCAGATGGGCGGCATAGTTGCCGGCCTCCAGAGAGTTGGCCGAGTCATAGCCGCCGCCGTAATGATTCATCCCCATGCCCACGCCCACGCCCATGGTGGCTCCGTTGCCGCCCACCGAAACGGGAGCGGCGGCTGGTGGCGGAGGCGGCGGCGGCAAGGCCATCTGGTGCTGCAGGTGGGCGTGGGCGTGGGCATGGTGCGGATGGTGGGCATGAGGATGATGGTGGGCGTGACTGTGGTAGTAGGCTGCAGCCGAACTCGACGAACCCGTCCACTCACCGGCGCCCATTAGATCGGTTTCTGAAAAAGATTAAGGGAAAGGGATATATAGTTAACCAGGAAAATATAAAACTTCTCTTTAAATTAAGAAGGTTCCCGTTAGTTAACTATTTAATTAATTAATTTTCTAAATGTTCGGTTTATTTATTAACCGAGGGTCAAATGATAAACTCAACTGCAGGTGCGCAAACGTGCCTTATTGCTTTATTCAGTGTAATCTTATGCTTCTTCCGGTTAACAATTAACTTTATGGTGAAAACCAACAGGGAAAAGCTATTCTTTATAACTGACAGTTTTTCTATCCAAGGAATGTTAACTGGTTAGTTGTGAATCTTTCATCACTAGGAGAGCTCACTTACAAATGGGAGAACCTTTAGAAAAACGTCACATTTTTAACTGAATGAACTATAACGTGGACATTAACATATACCGGTTTTATTAATCATAAGGTAAAGAGCTAATGTTTAACAAAAACTTAAATAGTTAACTTTAAATTAAATATTGTTAAGAAAACCTTATTGACTTGAGAAATATTAACAGGAGGTTAGTAAACATTCCTTGCTTAAGGGAATCCCCTGGTTAAGAGTTAACTTGGACATAAGCTATTGAGAAAACCAATCAAGTATCTCGTATAGTTAAACTAATTCAGTGAGTATTAAAAATGTAAATATTATGAAAACCCTCTAATATATAGACCGATTTATATATAATATATCTAAGGCTTCGAAATAACCCAATAAAATGGTGAAAAATTGCGTAAGGACGAACGATGAAGAGCGTGGGTAAATGAATGCCAGCTGGGGGCCAATTAACCCTTGATTGCCCCCACCCGCTAATTGGACCGCCGCCAGCAAGTGACATTTTCCAAGTTGTCAGTCGCAAACGTGGGCGTGGCCGAAGGGATAATTGAAAACATCGCTCCATATGCATGGCAACAACAGGGAGAAAAGGCGGCACATGTGAGTGGCACTCCTCACCTTCCGGTCTGGCAACGAGTGCCGCCTACTGCACTTTCCGAAAAGGGGTTAAAGCCAGGTGAAAAGACCAAAGAAAATTCCAAGACATCGGGAACGGAGTTTCCTAAGCAACGCACAGCGGGACATCGCAGCCACCGGAAGGTCTTCGCATATTTTGATTAATTACACGATCCCATTCCGACGCCGTCGGCCTGCCCGAAAAAGCGGCAGCGGCAAAAATGTCGCATAATTAATCAAATTCATTAGAAGCGATAAAAGAAAAATGGCCAGCTTGGCTAAGAACAAACAAAAAATATTAAATTATAAGCTAAATTGACGGCTAAGAAGTAACAAGCTCAGGTAGCAAAGAAATAGAAAAGGAGAGACCACCATTAACCCTTGGCTTGGCTTGGAGACTTTAAAAGATCGGAATTCTGGGGTATTGTCTTTGACTGGATTAACAATATTTTGTGTACTTTTTTATAAGCTTTCAGGGTGAAGAATTATGTTTGAATTGTAAAGTATATTGTACTTCATCCACTAAATAAACAGGAACAAGGTAACACCTGAAACAATAATTACAGCAACAGTCTTGTTAACTTTCTAAAAACATTGCTATGCAAACTAGTCTAAAAATATTTATTTCTACATTTAAAAATATTTAAAAATGCGACCTCTAATCAAAAAATATAATAAACTGGTGTTGGAGTATCTTTAGTCTTCAAGTAAACGGTAAAGGCCCTTCATAAATTTATTTATTTAAGCAAAGTATTAAAATAACTAGAAAATATCCTACAAAATAAGTAACAAATGGAGTTAAGCCAGGGAAAATATTAAATTAAATTGATGTTTTAGGAAATATCATAGAAGTAAATTATATAAGTATAAACCGCTAATAGGACCAATGGAAATAATGGAAATATTTGCACTACGCACAACCCACTGAAGCCCCCATCGGAACAACAACAACAAAAAAAGCAGAGGCGGGGCAAGCGGCCAGTAATGAAAGGTAAGAAAATTACAAGTTGCATGCAACTTTTCACCCGGCACTTATCACATTTTAATGTTTCAATTAAGGCGCAAATTGCGTTGCAGCAACAACATGGGCTAAGGCTGTAGGCTGTAGGGTGGACCCACCGCAAACTTAGGCAAATGAGGTTGCAATGAAGCGAAACGAACAGGATGAAAGCCAAGTTAGTGCTGTTGGCCCAAAAGGGGTGAGCAAACAAGGGGGCTACCACCGTGTAATTTGCGTAAAGCACGTGGAATTATGCGCGAGTTCCCTCCTGAAAATTACGTATACGCAATGTAAAGAAGAAGCAAAAAATATATACACAAATATATACATTTACATGGAAGCGAGTCTGAAAAACTGCCAGTTTTTGCTTTTATAATAAATGTTAGCAAGCTTTTTTTGCACTTCCCAGTTAGTCCCACGGCTCCGACCGGATATCTTCGATTTTGGCCATATATCCGCTCGAGTCGAAGCACAGAAATTGGGCTTAGAGGGAACCAAAAGCGGATGCACTCCGATCAATCCATCCAAACAGAAACCGCAACTGTCTGGCAGTGGAGGCTTCTGCAAGAAACTGGCCAAAATTAGGCAAACATACCCAGAACGAGTTGCAACAGAATCAGTTGCAAGCTGAGGCACAAGAATGCTAAGTAGGAAGTTCTTGAGTGTTCATTCAAATTATTTAAGTTTAATTCATTTTAAATCAAACAAAAAACCAAGATTTAAGAGCATTGCGTTGGCTAATGTTCTATGGGTTTTTTCTTTTCAGTCTTATATTTTTTTCTCGTACTAATATTGCATGAAAGTTTAACTAACTATTATATTATATTCCATGAATTAATGAGAATTAAAGAAGGATTTCTTTTGCATTTACTAAAAACGGAGTTAAGTTAAAATCATTTTCCAAAATCACTGAAAATGCAATTATTTGTGGTCTTGTTGAATAGAAGATTTTGTTTCCCAAGTAAATACAAAGAAATATATACAATAAATCTACATATTTGGCAAAATGTGATAATAAATCAATAATAATAATATTAAAAGATAAATTAAAGCAATACAAAAGGTTGACTCTTGTTTTATTAAAGTATTTATCGTAAATAATTGAAATTTAGTATTTATTGTAATCGAATAGTATTCAAAATATTTATAATAAATATTTTTTAGGCAATAATATTACTGGCAATCCTTTGATTTCCCTACGCAAAGTGCAAGCAATTGTTTGAGAAATTCCCCATTATATCTTCATGGCTACCAATTAAAAAATATCTATATTTGACTATCCTTTTCAGACATTTTCCCCATTTTCTCGCTGTGCATATCTTTCGAGTCTTGAAGTATTTAATCTTAATTAAAGTGCGTCGTCTGATCAAGTTGTGGCTGTTGTAGTGGCAGTACTTTTGTGGCCCTTTGTTGGTGCGAATAAAGTGGATTTTTCTTGACTTCATTTTTGTTTTTTTTTTATTTTCGTTTTTTGTTAAAGCTGTTCCAGTTGTTTCTTTTTTTTTACTTAGTTGTACTCACTGTAAAATGGCGGCAAAAACAACAAGTACTCGATATACATTAACAACAACAACGATACGAAACGGAAGTGAGTTTGCGGTTATTTCAGCCCGGGATTCGGATTGGGTTTTTTAAAGACCGAAATGGGGAAATTGTTGGACCAAAGGGGGGGAGACAGAAGACTGACTGCGGCCATTGGTGGCACATACAGCAAAAAAATGCTCCTTTTTTTTGTAAAGAAAACAACAAAAATTAAACCAAACCGATGTTGGCTTGCCACAGTTGGCCGTTTTATGGGCCAAAAAGATTCCATTTCAATATGTGTGACATTGTTGTTGTTCGAAGCCAGCCCCCAGCACCCAGCAGCCTGCATCTTGCATCTCTGAGTCTCCGAAGCTCGGTTGCTCTGAGGTGAAGCTGCAACAGCTGCGCAACCGCATTTGGATTGATTTGTGGCCAAAGCTGGGAACCCGCAAAAAAATACCAAACTAACCCCAAACCCCAAAACCCCTGACTTTACATATATATTTATATATGTACTCTGGGAGTCCCTTAATTAAATGCAAACACGAACGGAGCCAAGGTGTGAGTTTGGCAACCGACTTGGGAGCAGATGCCAGAATGCATCAAGATGCGGATAATGATGCCGTTGACGGACGGTTTGGTCATCAGCCCGGCGACTCTTTCGGTTGCCACAGGTGGCAGCGTCAATAATTGCAACAATATGCACTCAGATGGATCAAAATAATAATATTTTAACTAAGAAATGGTTTCTCTTTCTATTTATAATTTTTTCATAGCTAGAAATAATATTATAAATGCAATAATAGAAACTTAAATGGTCCAGAATATGAATAATTTAATAAGTATATGGTATTTTTTATAGCTCTATTGTTACAGGACTGAACATAGTTAAATATTTATATTTTCAGGCACTGAAATGAACCAGAAAATTAATAATTAAATGAAAAAATGGTTTCCTTTTCGATTTATATTTTTACAGAGCTACAAATTATATTATAATTGCAAAATTAGGCACTAAGATGGGCCAGAATATTACTAATTTTTATGAAGATATGCTCACTCTTTCTATCTATATTTTAATATGACTAAAAATAGTTTAACATTCCGGTCTAGTCCACAACTTAACATCATTAACCAACTTTTGCCCCACTTCTTCCTCCAAGTTACAAATATTTTCCCTTTCTTTTTTTTTTTGCGATAATCTCAGCCCAATTTCTTTGAATTTTGCAACGATTTCCGCTGAATTCCTCGCTTTGTTGCTGCTTTATATTGTGTAAATTAACAGCTTAAGCGCCACATTTAAATATTTATGACTTAACAGCAGCAGAGAAACAAAAACAACAACAAAGGCCCGTCGAGTTTTTTCCCCATAGGAGGCTTCGATTCGATTCCGATTCAGAGTTGGATTTCTCGCTTCGATTCGGGCATTTCCGGTTCCAGCACTCGAAAAAAAAAACAAAAAAAAATCAACCAAAACCCAAGCAAAACAAAACGTATTCCATTTGTTGCTATTATTGTTGCTTTTGGCTAATTGAAAGACGTCGTCGACCAAGTCAACGATGTGTCATTCCCCATTGACAATGCCCGTACACTTTCGTCTGTATTTTAGCCTCGTTCACATTCAATATTCAACTGCCCCCGCCTCCGGAATAAACAAAAAAAAAACCCGAAAATATATGTAGAGAAATCGGAAGACCACCAACGATTTTTGGGGGTATAGGAGGATTTTACAGTTATTATAATTCCTTAATAAATATTCATTTAAAAAAATAGTACAGATAAAGGCCATTGGCATGGACTTACAAATTGTACAGACTGTTTTATAAAATTCTCGATTTATTTCGAATAAATCAGCCAACTATTTAGACCTCAAGTTACCATTATTATTTAATAATAATAATGTATCAAAATTAAAGCGGAACACCGATAAATATATCGATATTTTAACGTTGCGATACACATATGTGCGATAAATCGATTTTCTGTTTGATATGTTGAACTATGCCGGAGAACCTAGGCTTAGTTTAAACTATAGTTTTAAGAAAAAAAATATAAAGTGGGTATATGAGCGGGCTTTAAATATGTTTTTAAGTAAGAAATCTCGAAAGAAATAACAAACAAAAATTGTTTTCAATATTATTTCGATATTTTTACATAAAATGCTACTAAAATGCTAATATTACTTTACGATATTTTTAATAGTTTTGCAGAAATACAAATATTGACTTTTCTTTCTTCTACTTATACTCTCCACTCTATATACTATATACATATGCTATTATCTATCCATTCTATACTATATTCCTCTTTATATAAACTACAATCCAATTCCAAATTATCAATTTATATAAAATATTTGGCAACTTTTTTACTGTGTCCATTGGCCAAGTTGAAAGACCGCATCGGAAAGGGCAGCGATAAAGATACATTTATAAATTAATTAGCATAAGCAAAGCGCTTTGGTCTGGGCTTAACACGGCGATTTGCTGCGGCTCAGATTCGTCTAGTTCCAAACTGGCCACTGACTCATCCTCGTCCGTGACTCAGTGCCCGGTTCCAGTTACCCGCCTCATCCAAAATCCCCCTCCTCTCTCTAGCCAAAAATTATTGATAAGCCAAAAGAAAGAAAATTAAAAGAAATAAAAATAAAGCAAAAATCCACGGCGAAAAATGTCAGCAAATAAAATTTTCCATTGTCTGGTAGCTGGAGCTCATGGCAACCCAAAAATAGCGCCACATGATAATGGGGATATGATAATAGATCCATCATCGGATTTGTTGCAGATGGTTTGGTGTGAACTGGTTAGAGCCAACGGCTCGATCTTGGCCAGCATAGCGCGTGCTTGGCTTCTGGCCAAGCCTCTGAGGTGGCTAAAATTAGTTCGTTGACTGGATGTGGATGTGGATGTGTCTGCGGTGCCCACGTAATGTCCTCCAAAAAGGTCTCGCATGCGGTTGCCAAATAGGGGCGTGGCATGTGGTAAAAGTTGGGTGCAAAATTTACAATCGATTGCCTTGGAAGACAGAGATTTCCTCGGGATCGAAGTAAATACAAATTTAGGAGGCAAAGATTCCCATTATGATGTCTAAAATTCATAGTTTATATAAGACTTTCTATTTATCATTTAAATATATCTTTGAGTATGTATTTTTAGAGCGAAAAGTATAATTTAATAAGTTTTTTTGTTTGTTATTTTAGTATTTGATTTCCTGTACTCCTAATGATAAAATTTCGACCTGCTTTCTGAAGATTTCCTATGTTTCCCTAAGTAAATGATTGAATTTATTCGATTTTCTTTATATATTATATTATATATATATATAAGTACTTTATATTCCGACTGAGGCCAGCGACAACGGGGCTGAACTATTTTTAAGCTGGTCTTTGGGAAAATAAATAAATTAGCGAGCGACTGCCAAAAACAAAGCAAGCCATAAAAATACCAAAAATAAATCAAGATCGGTTCGGGGGCGAGACAGGGCGATGGGGTGTATGCCAGGTTGATTAACTCAATTAAAACGTTTAGGCAGCCTGGTGCCAGTCAACGAAGATGCACAGACATACGGACAGTCAGACTGACAGCCAGACGGAGACATCAATCCCAAAGCGTGGCCAGCTTTCATCGCTAACAACTCCATTGAAAGGGTCAACAAAGCGGTGAGCACTGGGAGAAATTACTATAAAATAATTACATAAATTATCCCAATTTCCCTCTCTTTAATGAGCAAGTCAGAGCTGCCCACACCAAGCACCCGAGAGGCAAGAGCTCTTCGGCTTTTGACACAAGATTCGGCAAACTTCGTGCGGGAACACCGAATGACTCGAGGCATTCGGGATGACTGTATGAGCACCCCGGCAGCTCTTTCTTTTTTATTAACAATTTTTTAAATATCCAAAATAATGTACATATAAATTTTTGAACAGTGCAAGTTAGCTTACCTTGGATATGCGGCGCATTCGGCTTGTAGACCTGGCAGTCCGAGTTGATTGTACTATTCGGCGATGAGTAATTGCTGCTCAATTGCTGCACCAGACCAGCTCCGGATCCGACAACGCCTCCTCCCCCGCCGCCGCCAGCACCACCAACTCCGCCCGCTGGTGTGACCGCCACCGCTGCTGCGGCCGCCGCAACAGCAGTAGCCGCTGTGGCCGCCGTTGCCGCAGCCGCAGCGGCCGTTGTGGCAGCCGCCACTTTAGCAGAGCGACGCAGCGTCTCCAGTTCGTGGAGCGCCTTGGGGAAGCCGTCAATGTAGGGCCGTTGGCCAAGACCCAAAGCGCGATAGTGCGGACCGCCAGTTGGACCTAATCAAGGATTAAAAAATAAAGAGATTAGGATCTTGTTAGAAGGTTTATTCTATTTAAATATGAGAAAACAGAAATTTCCGTTTTTTAAACCTAAACTTTCCACCCTTTTTGGGGAAATAAAAAACGTAATTAAGAGCAAACTCCATTTTGCAAAGTACCCTTTACGGCGGCAACCTTAATTCGAGTCAAGGCAAACTCAAACTGCACTCTATATACCCAAGAGCCTTACAGGTGAGCGTGTATTTACCTGCGTGTATATAGTGTTACCTTCCCCCTACATGCAATTAACGCTGCAGCGAAGACTTAAAAATGCATTAACGAAATATCAAAAGGAAAAAAAAATTAATTCATATATGCATTACATTACAATGCAACAAAAAAAAAAACAAAGTAAATAAATAAAAAAATACAAGACAGCAAAAAGGTTTTTTCTTTGCAAACCGCAACATTTTCAGAAACCGTAAGAAGCAGACGAGCTGCTGTCTTGCCCCTTCCCCTTCGATATATATTCTTTTTCCTCTTTTTTTCAGTCAGTTAAAACCGGCTGCACTTTTCAAACACCTTCCCGAATGACAGAGCGTCCAGAAATGGCGTTCATCGGATGTCACTCGATCCACGGCAGGAGGAGAAAGGATCTCGATAGGCTCTGATATTATAACGACACGGGGAAAAAAAGGTGGCACTAATTTCAACTTTAAACCTAAGTATATAACAGAAGCTTGTAAGCGTAGGAAAAATTATAATATGAAGAACATTTTGTTATTTATATCTTTAAGAAGTTTTAAGAAAATTTATAACCCGACGATGCTAAAAATCGCTAATTAGGTTTATTGGTGAACAGCTACTTTTTTACTAATAAAACGATCGGTAAACGGTAGATTAACCCCGATTTATGCAGATTAAATCAATCTCGGATAAAATAAGCGTTTTTTAAACAAAGATCTTAACTATAAAATTAAAATTAGCCATTATAAAAATAGATCAGAAGGGGAAATCTAAAATGAAAACTTAAAAAGCTAAAATGCATTTATAAACAATAGTTATTTTTGTGACATTAACAATGTTTATGAATTTAAAAAAAAAATACAAGCAACATTTATGCAGTAAACTCTTAATCTGTGTATTTAAGGCCAACAGGTTATATAAACTTTATATATATAATAAGATATTTAATAGTATTCGAAAACAGCTATTAAAATATACAACAAATTGTCATCCTTCATCCAAACTAGCACCAGGTTCAAAGCAATTCAATATATCCTTTTTTTGCTGTGCAGAAAATCAACAAACACCTTCTGTTGCAGTTCAAAATGGGGATTAGCTCTTGAGGCAATTGAGCAGATCGGCTTAGCTCCATTTGGTCCGGCTTAGACACTTGCTTAAATGCCGGCCAAGTGACTCCGGAATTAGGAATTACGGCCAACGGCGAACACATGTTGCAACGCATGTTTGAAACCCAAAACGCAGCGGGGGCCGGCTTTTCACAACTTTCCCCCGTTTTTCCAACGTTTTTCCTTTGTGTGTTGCGAGTGGCGGGTTGGCAAGTGATAATTACTAATTGCCAAAACAATTGAAGCCCACTTATGTTTACTATTATATTCATTGTTTGATGTGGGTAACAGATCGTCACGGCATAAGGTAAACAAAAAGAAAGGTGAAATGTAGCGCAACCATTGAAGGATTACTTGTACTGCCAATCAAACTATCTACTAATACCTTTGAATTGATTCTAACTTGCTTCAGAGTCTCTTATGCTCAATTATATATTTATTATCAACTCCTTGAAGGTATAAACAAATATCTAACAGCTTAGGCAAAGATTTATAAAATAAACAAATTAGATTGTAAGAAATATTGTAGTATTTACTTAAAAATTAATTTAAAAAATACATTTTTAAGAAAATATATGATTAGGAAATTGCTGTAATATTTTTGCATCCAAAAACATACTTTGTATTCTTAATAAAAAAAAATGTACAACCGCGTGAGTTTAATATTGTATTGCATTATTTTTATTATAAATAAATTTCTTCGGAGTCTCTTCTGTTTATTTATATATTTTTATTATTTCCCTAAATGTATTGTAACAGTTTAAACAATGATTTGTAAGATAAATTAATTATATTTGATACACATTTTCAAGAAATTAAAAGATTATGATTTAGTTATTCCCTTATAAATTGCAGCTTATAATAATTTAAATATACTTTGTACTCTCCTTTAAAAAAATAATTCCAAACCAGGCACAGCTTATATTCATTAACTTAATAACATATAGTAATTATTTTGTATAATTTCGATTGGACTTACTTGTCTTGGAGCGCGGTTCCCGGGGCCCATCGACGGTTACCTTGATGGCTTTGGCGTAGGTTGCCACCTGTGGCGGACTCGTTGCCACCGTGATGGTCAGGGTAAAGCTCTTCCCTGCAATAGATACAAAAAAGAAAGAAAAAAACAGGAATCACAAGCGGCACATGCGAAAAGAAATTAGAGAATGGTGCAAATGCGAGAATTGAGTCGTAAACGTCCTCCGAAGATTTACACGACGACCTCACTGGGCTGCTACCGAATCAATTTGCGTCTCCGAAATTACCAAAAATAAAAAGAGAAACCTTTAGCTCAAGGAACGACCACGCGTCCAGCAACGGTCGTGTGTCTGCGCGGGCCTACCCCTTTTAATAACTGCTCTTCTTAGGGTTTTTCGGGGAAAGTGTGAGTTTGTGGTCTGGGTAACCCACACAGTTATCATTATGAATTTTGGTATATGGCCTCCCTATACTTTAAAATGTGGCATCTGTTGGTTAGAGCCCATTTGGGTTAGGATATTATTCAGGCAGACAAACTGATCTTAGAGAACTCGATAATGGTTGGAGTTGGCATTGTGATTTTTAGTATGTGACACTTCTAAATAATAAGAACTCTATTGGATTGGCATAACCTGTATAAAGGGTCTTTTATTATTAGGTTTCAGCTCCTGTTCTGATGATATCTTGTATATCTTAAATTTCTTATAGAAACAGACAGTTTTAATATGAATTACAAATAACCATTAAAATTGATATATGAGAGATTTCTTAATCAGAATAAAGGTATCACCCACTTCGAGGCTATAGCCTCGATGCTGGCGGTTTAATTTATTCGAAACTCTTGACATAAATTTGGTTTATCCCGTCGTAATAGCTGCCGCCAAAGTCGTTTTCGGAGTGCACATAAAACGCGGGAATGTTGCAACCTGTCTTCCGCCCAGTCACGCCCTCTTTTTCGCCGCTCCCAACCTGTATTATATACCTGTATTATTTTATATTTTCTCGCATATTTCTTAGCAGCAACATTGTGGCCCGAATGGGTTTATTTGTTGGGCTTGACCTGATGTTTGCACTATTTATGGCCATTCAACTAGACACCGTTTGAAGCCAAACTTGTAAGAACCTGTAGGCAGTGTCGTTTATCGATTGCAGTACTCTGAAATGAATTTTGGTTCGTTTTTTACTTTACTTTTTTTTTTTATTTCGATACGCTGGCAGTGCTCGTGACTGTCTGTCTGGCCAGTGGAACTGCAAACAAACCTACATGCATATAATTAAACACCCACAAAGCGACAATGTTGTTGCGGAAACAGGGGACCAGCAACAGGGCCAGGACCGGCAGAAGCCAGAGAAGGAGCAGCAGGAGCAGGAGTACATACAGAGGCAGAGAGAGCTGTCCAAACTAACCGCAGAAACCTCAGTCGCATCCCCAGTTCATCTATAGAGGACCCACTCCCTCTGCGAAAGGGACAGGAGTCCTGCACAGTGAAAAATTAGCAGCAAATCTTTTTTTAAGATATTTTTTATAACTAAAAGAAAAATCCAGCATGTGCTTGTTGAATTTAAATCAACATTTTCATATTAAATACAAGAGAAATCATAATTTTCTAAGAAAATCTATTGCAATCACATTTGAATTATTTAATAATTATAATAAATATACTTTATTGTACTAAATACAACAATTATATATATTATTATATATAAATAAGAGCAGAAATGATTATTCTCAAATTCTTTCAACATCAAATTAATTTTGTTACGAAAAAAATATTAAAATTTTCCAAGAACATGTGAATAAAATTTTCTGTGCAACTGAACAAAGGCGGAGCGGTGGGGTTACTACGCCCAGACATTCGGAGCGAGTCCTACTTGATGGAAAATGCATTTAACTTTTAATTAAGAACTCTGACTGTTGCAGGACGAAACAGGAAGAGAGGATTTATTTTTGGAAAAGAATATAAGGAATACTTCAGTCGCAGCTAGAAAAGTTCATTCCTTTCTTGGTATTTAAAAGGTGAAAAGAAACTTTAACCTAACTATTTTAATCTGATTTAAATTTATGTTTAAGCCTTTTGTAAGGATTCATTTTATTTTGTAGCTATATTTATATTCATAAAATTAAATATATAAAAAGGGAGGAAAACTCAATGGATTTATTTATTTATTTGTTAATTATTGACGGATATATTCCATGCAATCTTTCCATTCATAAATGTGTTTTTAAAATGTCATTAATTGATTTCAAAAGAACAAATCTATTTGACAAAGCCAAACTATAAATAAATGCATGTTTTAAGCTGCTTATAATCAATGAATTTGTAACTATTTTTAGTACATAAATCAGTAATATTTAATATATTATTTTAATGCATATATATTAAGACCTAAAGTGTTAGTTTTTGTATTCTTTTATAAGATTGAAAGTATTAGAAACAGAAATATATATTTGAAATGCATCTGCCATTAGATCTTCGAATTGAAACTATAGCTACAATGAAGGACTGCCGAAGCGGACTCTGGCTACAATATAATTGAAGACTTTGATGAGTTCATTAACCGAAACCACGAAGGAGAGTGGGGATAGCTGAAATGGCCATCAGTTAGAAAGCGTTTTGGGCCCTCGAAATGTCTTCATTATTATTGGTATAACCCGAAATTGTTGCCATGTTGCGTGAGCTCCCATCTCCGAGCCACATTTCACATTATGCGAGTCCAAAGAGTTGAAAGAAAGAGCCCATCGTCGAAATGTGAACTCAAATTAATCAAGTGCCGCCAGAAGCTGCGGACGGAGAGAAAGAAACTGTTAAATAGGCCTGGTCTCCTTTTCAGGAGATTGCTCCGGCGGAGGGGGCACTCTGGCACTCATTTTTCAAAAACGGAGCCGCAAAACTGGAGCATCGTACATATGTAAAAGTTCGTTAGAGTAATTGGAAAATGTTATTGCTGCCGGCAATCGGGGGGCACCCCTTTTGTCTTTGGCTCAATGATAAAATATCGGACTACGCGATCCACTAAAGACCCCCAAAATGGGAGCAATAATGGCCATAATGGACAAAGATTGGCTCCAGACTCTGCTCTGCTCTGCTCTCCTCCAAATTAGTCATCATCAATGAACAATGCCCTGGAGCATCATCACGCACTTGGTGCGTCTCGACATAATACTCCTCGTCATACTCGAATCTAAATATATATCCGTGAACCTCTCACAGTCATGAGCCATAGGCCATAGGGTGGCGATAAGCCTCCAACCATGACTCTGTGGGAACCGAGAGGTTTTTTGGCGATAAGCCCTCCGTTTACCCGATATCGCTCGGAACTACGGCTATAAGCATATGGAGCATACGGATTGCATAACATTTTCGACTGGGAACTTCGGCCAGGCAACCTCTCCCAGGGTAGGCGACATCTTCTATGGGCTTAGGCACAGAAAAGCCAAAGAGTTCCCAGACTGATATCAGTGGAATATCGGGGATATAGGTGTATATGTATGTATTCTGAGTTTTATAAGAGATAAAGGTGCTTTTTTATGCATTTTCTAAAGAATATCATGGAGATAATCCTCAGTTTTGACCAACCACTAAGAGTAAAAGTGTTCTAAATATATTCTCACATATTTTTACCTATTTATTTATTATTAACTAAACCTAAATCATCATAGATTTTAACTGTAAATTCCTTCGTGGTTTAACCATACAAAAAACTTCTTTAATTTAATATTCCCGACTCTCCACTGACTTAACAAAATTTCCTGAACTTTCTGTTCCCAAGTTCTCTTTATTAGACAATTGTTTTTGAAAATATTTCAAATATTCATCCTATTAACCTCTCGCCCCATCCCAAGAAACCTGCCATTCCAACCACTAAGTCGGATCAGGGACCCGGTTCCGTTCTGTTCAAGTTTATCGGTATCGCGCAACCCTTTCCCGAATGAATCCTGATGCGACTTATGAATTCCTGCTGGCGCGTGTCCTTCATTTGCTTTGTTTTCACATTTTAATCCCCTCACCGGCCAAAGTCAAAGTCCTTTGATATGATAGCCCATGATGATTGTAATGTCAATGTTGGTAATTAAGCGGACTAATAAGGATAAGTCGCAGTGTCCAGGCAGTGTCCTGCCTCTCACCTTCTCACCTACATAACGCCCCCTGAAATGATCCATGTCCAAATCAGGACTCTAACGTAGAGGGAGGGGAAAAATTAAAAATATGTCGACGCATGCCATGTCAAGGACCGTGGGGCGATAAATTGCCACGCCCCATCCATTTAATAAAGCGAATCTCCGCCCCCACTCTGCCTAAAACAATAAAAAAAAAACAGCAAAGAACATAAAAAAAGGGAAGCAAGAAAAGAGGAGAGAGGAATACGGGAGTGGAGCCAATTGTAATGTCTGATACCCTTTTATTAGGCTGAAGGCTATATTAGCTTTGGTCAGACTAATATGTACAATGTCAGCACTTGCCACTACTTTCAATTTATTTTCAATGCTACATTATAAAACATCGTTTCAATTGGGGAATTTTCTTCTGCAAAGCAGATGATTAACTTTATTTCTCAGCATTGGCCACACTATTCTGTTAGTTGTCAGCACTGGGCACACTGTAGTGGAGCCCTTGCGTTACTTATAATTTATATAATACACAAGACATCGTTCCAAATGGAACATTTAATTGTTATATTGCTTTCAAAATATTATTCTGTAAATCATAGAGCAAGGATTAAATAAATTACTCGACATTGGTCACACTACCTATAATTTATGCACTTTGGCCGCACTGTAAGAGAACCTTTATATTACTTTTTATCAACTTTACAGATTTTATTCAAAGTTCTTGGCTCGTAAGTTTATTTTATGTTAAGTTTGTTAATAAATTATTCTATTCTTTCTTTTTTTTTAACTTTCTGCTTTGATATTTGCTTAGGTTAAAGTTCTGATATCCGATTTAATTAGAGTATGCAGGGTATTTTACTGTCCATCTGTTAAGGACTGACTCCACCAGTTTTCAGATATATTCTCGCTTACTGTGTGCTTTTTTTTTGCCCCTTGACATTGTGATGCTTTCGTTCGCTTTGTCATCTAATCAGAAATCGCCGCATGATGTCCGCGGATTCAGACTCAGTGATGGAGGTGGAGATGGACTTTGGATTGGAGACTTTGGAGTTGGGGGCGTGACCATTAAATGAAGTGAACTGCCGTTGACAATTTGGTCAGCGCTTATGCTCTTACATCATTAGCTTGTTATTTGCATGCGCCATGGGCATGGTCACTGGGCGGGGTCATATTGTTGTAATTATTTTGTTTTGGCCTTCTGCGGCACGAGCCGTCAATTTGCAAGGCGGGGAGGGAGTCAAGCTGGGAAATAGCTTGACTTAGGGTCGCTCTCACAACAGTTGCAGCTAATTAGCCAACTGCTGCTGCTGCTTCTGCTGCTGCTGCTGCTGCAAATTCTATGCAATGCCACCTTAATTGTGGGTTCAAATCGATTACCAGGGACCAGAGGACCGAACATTGCGTGCTGGCCATGTGCTCACCCCAAGCCCAGTCCCATCCCATCTGATCCGACCGGATCCTCCTGTGCAAAGCCATTTCCATATGGATCGGTAGGGAGCGGAGCCCAAGTGTTGCACATCGCATGTTGCATGTTGCCCCGAGGACAGCGCCAACTGCAGCCTAATGTGACGACTGCTGTACCATTGATCCTGTCCAGCTCTGTCCTCCCTGACCTTCTCTCTCTACCTCTCACTCCATTGATCCTTTGAAGTCAAAGAAAGGAAGGAAGGCATTAGCGAATTATGGGGGCTAAGAACTTTTGGCATGTCACTCAATCAATGCACTTCCGATCCAGTTTGCTTGTCTTTCGGCGGAAGCCTTATTCTTGTAAGACTTTTCATTGGGTTTAAAGTTAATTTTAGCCTCGAGCTAACACAGATTGGAAGATATAACAAATAGAATCAAGGAAGTTCTCAGAATTCATATACATAGATAGCTTGCTTGTTAATAGATTTTCCCTTATAATTCTCAAGTTATATTTCTTGTAAGCCTCTCCATCAAGTTTCAAGTTACTTTTAGTCTGAAGCTAGCGCAGGTTTGAAGATATAACAAATGGAATCAAAGAAGTTCCTAAAGTTCTTATCAGTGGAGATAGTTCCTTGATACATTTCCCTCTTATAATTCAAAAGATACAAATTCTCTTGAGTTCCTGCTTGAAGATAAAGAAAATAAAATAGATAGACATGCTCCTTGATAAATTTCCCCTTATAATTCCCAAGTAAGAGACTCAAAGATTGCTCCTTGATCGATTTCCCTCTTATAATTCCCAAGTTACAAATTCCATGGACGACGACTCACTCACCTCTTCCGCTGCGTCCCACGAACCGCAGATCGTTGAACTTGGCCACATCGTTCTTCATTTGGGCCGTGCAGTTCCGGAGCTCGGCGCAGCAATTCTCATCGTTACCGGCCCGGATGGTGACGTAGGTGCCATCACCCACCTCCGCCAGGGCGACGACCTTGAAGGCCAGCGGCAGCGTCTTATTGGAGCGCCAATGGGAGGGCAGGGCGGAGCACAGGAAGTAAGGATTGCTCGTGCGCACTGGAAAAAATACGATAAAAAAAAAAGCCGGTTAGGTGGCAATAATTAAATCACACTTTCGCGCTCCATCAAAAATTGTGTAAAAATGCTCAATAATTTATAGTTTATGGGGGAGCGCAGTCCATAAATATCAATCACCCGGAGTCCCGGGTTCAGAGTCTGGTCCAGTGTCCCTCGTCCGCAGGACACCGCCATCCGGCGGTGCATAATTAATTAATGAGTGTGGGCATTTCGTTGGGATTTAGTTAGGAGGAGGGTGCACAGATGACGCTTGACATTTGACCCGGTGTCGAAAGTGGAACAGAATGTGTGACAACCAGGAGAGAGTAAGGGGCTTGGGGCTTTTTGGTTGGATAAATGATTAATAGACTTGTGTCTGTTGTCGGGGCAATAATTCGAAAATCTAATTGAGATAATCATTAAATTTAATTTGTCGCAAATAAATTTAAATAAATTCCATTTTTAAATGGAGAAATCTGTGATAATACTAAGGTTCTGACTTAGATTTCAATTAAAAACTTAAGTTTAATGTTTAAATATTTGTATTTAAGGGGTAAGCTCCTTAGATTTGTTTTTTAATTCAAAGCACTCTTAGTTGAAAGCCTAAAAAGGGCAGACAAATCTTCAAAGAAATCCATTTATTGTATTCTGAATTATTATTATGTTCTTCGTTGGTATTATAATTGTATAAAAGTCATATCTTGAGTAACTCAACAATATATCTTGCCTAAGCAAGAATACCTTCTTCAACTCATTGATATTTATATTAGTTATTTAATTAACTTTAGCCTGCCACTCTGCCAAGTCCTGAGAGCTCTTGCAATACGATATCGGGACCCATTCACTCCCGCCCAGCACCGTTGACTTCATTGAGCACAAGTTATGAAAGGACACAGAACACATATGAGAAAAGCAAAAAAAAAAAGAGAAAAATGTTAAGAAACATCCGTGTGGAGAATGGGGGAACCAGTTCACCCCGGCGATCGGATTCGGCTTTCATCCAGAAGGGGAGCGTTGAGCTGGGACCTTTCATTAGCAGCTTTCGCTCTGGGTCATTGATATCGTCGTCGTATCTGGTCGCAGTCTGCGAGAGTTCAGCAAAAAATATAAAAAAAATAAAACAAAAAAGGCGAAGACTCGTGCGTTGATATCAATAACAATTATTGATATCAATTTACGCATACTTCGACGCGGCCCGGCCCGTCATCATCTTCGGGAATCCGATAATGCTAAATATAATCACGATCGCGATGAGGAAGCCCCAGAAGTGCATTGTGCAAGGATGTGGCAAAGAATGTATCCAACAGATACTCTCGTATCGCTGTAACTCTGCCCGCTAGCTGCGACCTGGACACGAGCTAAACTTATACTTTTTCTTTGCTTTTTCGATGGAAGCTAAGGAGTATTTGAAGCCGTAAGGTAAAGCAAATGGTTCTAAGATTTTAAAATTCATTATTTTATACTGATTTCATTGAAGCAGGCAAGCTTTCGGGAAGAAGAATCCGTTAACGGAATCCTTACTGATTTTCTTATCATAATTCAAAGCCTTTGCTTTATCTAATAGAAAGTTGTTACTTATCACAATAAGATAAAAGATTGATTCCACAGAACTTAGACCTTTGCTACGGCCCTCGTCTAACAATATAGTATCTGTATATCTTATTAATCTTAGAAAGATACTTTTTATTTGAATTCACATAAGTATTTTATAGTTTTCTAAATTGAGAAATCATATTTAATATTGAACAAAAGTTATAATCAATATTCAACAATGAGAAAATCGACATTGTACCATTTAAATTGTTTAATATTTATCGATATCGGCATTATTTTGCATGCAATAAAAAGATATTAATAACTATAATCGAAATTAAAGTTAAACTTATGAATTAATAAAAGAAAGGGATATTTCATAAGGTATTATAGATAAGAATATCTATCTTTATCAAATTGATTTATTAACAATAACTTATAAGCATTAAGCATTATGAAAAAAAAGATAACTTTTATCGAAATTACAGTCCATCTCCTGAACTTAAAAAGAAAGTCAAAGAGTTAAATTATAGGAGAACATATTGATATCTTGTATTAGAGAAAATCGATATTTTATGATCTAAAATATAAATATATATACAAGTCTAGATTTCCTGTGAATGGCAGACTTAAAACCTTTATATTAACAAATCGATATTTATCGATATCAGATCTATTAGGTTATTTCATTTCTTGTATTCTTTGTATTTTTTCTGTTTGCATTATTATAAATATCTTTAAGGATAGTCACTCAGACACTCACCTAGTTCTCCGGGATGCTCCTGCTGCCGCTTCAGGACCAATCGCTCCATCCACAACAGATCCTGGTGCACTGCATTATTGTTGTTATTATTGTTATTATTATTATTAGTGTTATTATTATTATTGTTATTGCTGTTGCCGGCGCTGCTGTTGTTATTGTTGCCATTGCTAGTGGTGCTGCCGCTGTGCCCACTGTGAGCGGTACCATTGCTGGCGCCACCGGTGGGCGAGCTGCTGCCCACACTGGCGCTGCTGGAGACGGCTAGGACCTCGGCAGCAGTGCCACCAGCACCGGCGGTGGCAGTAGTGGCTCCTTGGCCGGCCGTAGCGCCCGCTCCCACAGCCGTGACCGCCACGGTGCCCTTGAAGTCACCGGTGGTGCTGCTCCAGCCGTTGCCCGTTGGCGAGGCGGACGACGAGGTGACCATTGCGGACGGATGTGAGACAGCCGGCGGATAGGCGCCGCTGTACGGCTGAACGGGATGGTACGGCGTGGGCGCGTAGGGGGCGTAGTGATGATGCAAATGGTGGTGATGATGGCCACCGACACTGACTCCGACACCGCCACTGACGATGCCACCGCCGATGCCAACGCCACCGCCGCCACTGCCACCGACGCTGGTGCCGCTCAAGCCGTTCAAGCTGCGAGCGAGGCGGCCGGGACCGGCGATGCTGACGGGCGCCACAGTGGCTCCGGTTGTTGCGGAATCCGCTAGGGGTCCGCCCGCGCCTCCGCCCGTATTGTTATGGTCAGCTGGAGGCGTCTGTCTGTCCTGTCTGGCTGCCACCAGGAGCGGCAAATGCATTCGGTGTCGCCGGTACTGGCGGTGGCGCTTTGATCCGTTTCTCTCAGTGTGTGCGTGCGGGTTCGCAGTTCGCTTAGTCTGGAGCTTATCTCAACGATGGCGGTGTCCCTTGTTCACTCATCAAGAAACTCTAATCTCTAAAGGAGCCACCAAAAAAAAAACAAACAAGCAAACAAATAACATAACAATTGAATATTTTATAGATCGAAATCTTTGAGAGACTTAATCATAATCGCCATCAATTGAGGGAAATCGCATCCCAAAGTTACTCTAATTGTTCCTGTTAATTTACATATAAATATATAATTTCTGCTATTTATTTATGTTTCTATTTTTTATGTATTTATATCATTTTTATGGCGCATATAGCCCTAGGCTAGTGCCAAGCATTTATCCATATCCATTAGTTTTCTGAGATTATGTGGCACAAATGCTTTCCTCACTGATCAAATTACAAGTAAGAACAAGTATGAAAGCTACACTTGAGTGTACTCGACTGTGAGATACCCGCTAACCAGAGCATTGTGGGTGAAATTAAACGATACATTGAAATGGCTAAAGGACTTTGTCTAATTAAGCTCAAATCTATTACAAATGTTCACAAATCAAGTTAAATGTTGTTAGGAACATGTTGGTGCTCTGCCAGCACATGCTGAACATGCTTGCAGATGTTTAGCATACACAGAAAATTTATTGCTTAATAACTCCGATATTTATTTTACGATTTTACTCAAATTTGCACAGCACGTCCGCACAATTGTATTTATTTTGTACCACAAATCACCACTATAGCTTACGTATATATTTTTTTATTATTTTAGTGCGAAGCAAGATACATATATGTTGTCACCAAATTTGGTAGCTCAAGTTTTATTCGGACAGCCGGACATGACTAAATCGATTCGGCTGTAAGTGATGCTGATCAAGAATATAATACTTTTAAGGGGCGGAGATGCTTCCCTTTGCCTGGCACAAAACTAAATAAAGTCACCAAATAAATATTTACTCTCTCGGCTCCTGGCATTGATTCGTACAATGATTTGATTATAAACAAACAAATATTTTCTTAGTACCAGCTTTGTTTTTTTTTTTTTTTGTTATTTGTAAATCAAATTACGTTCGATGGCATTGAAATTGAAGAACTTTTATAAATACAAAATAATATATTGTATACAAATACAATTTAATACTTCAAGAAGCAATTATAGTTCACTAACTGAGACTAAAATCAACAGAGAAAACTGCATAAAACATATATTTAAATTTGCTTTGCATTATTTGTATTTGTAATGATCTTTATATACTTTCTATAATAATTCCCTTTAACTACAAAAATTAATGATTAAATCAAAGCAAATTACCCTGCACTCTTGTAATATTTTGTATTTGTTTTTTAAATCGTTTGTATTTGTTAGATACATGAATATCAACCTTAATTTCCCTAGATAAAAGCAGTTAAATTGGTAAAACCCATGCTAAAAGTTTGTAATTCCCGCACAGTCACTGTGTGTTCACAGATTTCTTAATTAATTCCGGGGATAAGCACAAAGTTGCTGTTTTTTCGACGCTTGCCTACTTTGAGGCGCCTCTTGGAGGTGCTTCTGTTTTTATTTTTCTATTTGTTTTCACTTTGATAAATTAGTCACAGAAATTAGCATGGGGATTTGTTGCTACTGCTATTGTTGCTGTTTATTTTGGAGCATGCTTTGGCCAGATGATCCCTGGGAATTGATTTGATTAAATACTGTTATTGTTTGCACTTCACTTTGCCGAAAATCAAATTTTGTATTTATTGTTTGGCACTGACTTAATTTCTTTTCTTTTTTTTTTATAGCTGGACGGACGGGCCTTCTTTTCGAGTCTCAGTTTTAATCGGTGTTTTTTCGGGGAATCAAAAGTATTGTTTATATTGTTTTTAATTAGCTAAGGTACAGATATTTTTAACGATTTAATTGATGTCGAAGATTTTCTTAATAATTCTTATGATTTTATGAAAATCAACTTTAATGTTCCAGCAAATAAATGATTGTAAATAAATAATATTATATTTCCATTGCCAGGTGCCATTTGTTTGTGGAAGCTTCAATTGCATTTAATGCCACTTTGTTTGTGTTTTATTTGTTTATAGATTTTACAACTTTGTGTTTGTGTTTTTGTTTTTCTTTTCTGGCTAACTGGCTTGCCTTTTGTTCAAACTTTCCTTCAAGTTTGAGATCTTTTTACAGTATCAAATTTTGGCGCGAAGTTGCCTGACTTTTTCTCGATATAAAAAATAAACACTTACACACTGTTTCTTTTTTTTTTTTAGTTTTCTTTTGGCATTTGTTTTTGCCTTAAATTCGTGGTTGCAAAAAACAACAACAATAAAAAAAAAATATATATATAGAACAAGTAACACGACAAACGGTAGGGCGTTTATTATTGAAAAGTTCAAAAACTGTGTAAACAATGAAAAGAATAATGCTCGCGTGTCGTACTCTAAATCGTTACTGAATCCGACTTTTAACTTTTAACTGCGTCGGCTGGTGGAGACGCACAAAAGCCGAACGTTTCCGAACGCCAGCCGAACGAACGAAGCCGAGAGTCGGGCTCGAAGTACAAATATATCCGCTGGGCTCGCATCCATCCGCTTGCCCACGCTCTATGCCGCCGTCGCCGCCGCCGCCGCTCTCTTAACCAGTGTGTGTGCATTCAGCTATTGGAGAGCGGCTTACCGTTATGCACCGCCCAGCATCTGATTGGCCAGTCGCTCAAGTTGTCGGCGGTGGTGCAGGTGGCACGTGGCTCAAAAAGCTGCGCTATTGGGTGGAGCCTCTTGGCCGGTGTCCATATGTCCATTACTCCACCGGCGAGAGCACCAATGCCGCCGCTTGGGTAGTAGTGAAAAGGAAGAGAGCGTAGCGGCAAGAACAGACGACCGAGCGCTCTTTAGTCAGCCGCTCTTTGGATTCGTCAGCGCGACGAAGGTGGCTAAGATTAAGAGCGGCACTTGGCTTGCGTGGGAAATTTCACCTCTCTTTGGGCGGATTAAGATGGAGATTTTCATATAAATGGAATTATATTAAAATATTTAAAACTAATATTAATTTAGATTATCTTGCAAAAAGAAAAGGTAAACAATTTTTTAAACAACAAATTTCTACATGTATTTGAGAAAAAATTATTTTAAAAGTAAATGTTTTATAAAGTAACAATTTTTTTTTTATTTAAAAAAAAATGTACAATTTAATGTCTTTAATTTTGTATCTTATCTTAAAGATTATAAGTGCCTTTCTTAACATGAGAAATTGAGTGTAAAATTAATATTTAACGCTAGAATTCCCAACGGGGTCTAGCTGCAGAACAGCTGATTGTCACGCAAATCAGCAAATCGGTCACCAAATGGATACTCTTGCATGCAATTTAAACAATCTCTGCATATTTTTTACATTAAGACGCATATTTCAGACAAAAATAATATAATACGAAGACTTTCGTGTTCTCAATTAATGATGATTATTTTAGAATTTATCACCATAGCTTTAATCTTTTATTGGTGTTAACTTAAGGGTGCTGTTGTTTTAATCGAAATAAAAATATAGTTAACAATAACAAAAAAAAGTAAATGTTAAATTCAGAAGTGCTCCCATGTGTTTTCTTTCGGGAAAGGCATATGATAAGGAGTTAGAAACCTTGGTTTGTGGTAAAAAATATAACCTTATCAATGCCGAACCGCAGAGGCCCCTTTTTCTCTGCGAGTCAATTTAAATAGTGTTTGCTTTAAACGTGTTTATTATTATTAATATCTGCAACTTATCACATTCAGTAGAAATATGTATGGGGTAAGTGTTTATCGCCGAGACTTGAGGACTATGGAAATGTGATCGTGGGAAAACAGCAGCTTATCGGCAAAATTAGCGAAATTTGAGAAGAAATCCCAAATCGAAAGAATATTGACACCCGTCTAAAGCGATTATATTATGTGGAATAGTAACATTAATAGAAATAAGAGTGTGTTAATAAAGCGGAGCCAGTGCAACATCAATGGGTGTTGCTTCAGAAACACAAAGTTATTATTCAAAAAGTTATAATAATAATATTTAAACCAATAAACGCAAATACCAATATTTATGGTATTTATATTATCTTAAGTCAACTGCAATATTAGTAAGTCTTTGAAATAAAATAAAAACATATGAAAGTTTTTTTCTGAGGAAGAAACGCTTCGTTAGCAGAAAGTCAAGATAATCAAAAAATCTAAGGAATTTCCCTTTGAAATTAGAACATTTTTATAAACAAAACATTATCAAAATTCAGTATTTTAAATCGAAGTTGTTGAAAATCAATACAAGGCCAGCGTTATGTCTATCCTTTGCTCAAAATTTCAGGTAACTCTGCCATTAAAGAAAACATTGGTGCTAAGAAATGATTCTGTGTTCTTGCGTTTTGGCGGGCATTTTTCCTAGATGTTTTTAGAATATTCAATAGACAATTTTGGAGCTAATTCATGGCTTATTTTTCATATACAAATTTACAGCCTTTCGTTCACATAAGTCTGGTGTAATGGACTTTATTTATTTAATAAGGTTAGAAATTGCGAAATAATAATTCAAATAACTTTCATCCCTGCAAAATAAATATCGATATACACCGCCTTTTTAAAAAACATTGCAAGTATCGATAGAACATCGATGTTTAAGCGCGCACCTTTGGCCCATCGCCGAATACCGTCCTCTAGCGCTGGCATTTTGAGTAAATATTTCACAGCCACAGTGCAGTCACAGTTAAAGATGTTTTTTTTTTTAAGACCGAAAATTCCCCTAACATTCGATCACCTAACGTCAAAAGATTACGTTTTAGATCATTTTACGTAGTTTTACTACGTTCTTGTTCAACGCAGTGTGACCAGCTGCCACATAGAGGGAAATCCGTTGTTTTCCTAACGGACCTAACGGATTTTTGCATTACAAAAACATTTCAGAACGGAGTTTTTTCGCTTATTGTTGTTTTCCCTTTTCTCCCAATCGCGAAGTGCGTACGTTAATAAATATATAAATATATATTTAATATAAATCCTGAAAGCCAGACAAACTGGAGAAGTGGAAGAGAACGCGCAACTCCACCAAAAAGATGGATGTGCGAGTAGGCGGTGGGGGTGGTGCAGGCGACATTGGAGGATCAACAACAACGGGCAGCAACAAATCAGCTGCTGGCATTAATGCCGCTGCCGCTTCTTCAGCGGCGCCTGTTGATAAGCCAACGGTTCTCGAAGGTAAAGAAAAGATGCGAAATAAACAAAGGAAAGAAAGCGGCGAAGAATAAGCGTAGAAAATATATATATAACTGTGAAACCGCACACAGATACACAAACACTACGCTGTCTAATGCGGATTTCTCATGTGTAATATGGGCGTTTTTTTTGGCCCCCTATCCCCCCCCTCCCTCCGTTCGACTGAATGATAAAGCGTAGCGTAGCGTAGCCCTTTGTCCCGTTCTAAAAATACAACTACGCATTAGCTTTGGCGCCAGGACGCACACACACACACACACACACACACGAAGTCCTGCGCTTGGTTAATTTTTGGGTGGTGGAGTGAGGGAGAGAGCGAGCATCTACGCTGTTATCTATGTGCGTTGTTTTTTTTTCTCCGTTACGTGTGTGTGCGTTAGACCTGTTGAGCGTTAAAAAAAAAGCGTCCATATAAAATTAACCAAATGAAGCCCCACAAATGCATCTATTGCATCACGAAATCAACAATTATTGCGTATGACAAATCAATACAAGTTGCAGCAATAACAACAAACAGCATTTCACAATTACAACCACAAATTGCATTCGATTTCATTTGCGTCGCATGCGAGTGTGTGGGTGTGCGGGTGCTACGAGCAGCTACATTGGAAGATCGAGAAGTTCTGGAATTCTAGAAGTTCGAGCTGTAACTGTAGGGTATCTCAAATTGCAGTTATTGACCGCGCGTATCGCGTATCTCTGCGGAATGACGTGTTCAATCTATATACCTTAATCATCATGCGATTGTACATAGTCCATGGCTCGATTCTTTTATTATTTTCTTAGTTTTAGTTCTAACAGTAGGAAATGTATTACATATTCTTCTGAAATAAAATTAGTAAGGGAACGAAGGGCGACAATTATGTTTATTATTTATAGTTCTTTTGTTTGCTTATTTTATACATTGACATTTTATTTATCACTTAATTTATAGAAATTTAAAAATATATATGGACGTTGATGCACTACGGTCAGTACACTCTAGTGGCCCTTTCGACACCAAGCACGTGCTTGTTAGGGCTAGGATGCATTTAAATGCATTAAATGCATTTAATTATTATTTCATTATCTGTTTACAATTTTCCAAGTTATCAACGTTATTAAAATTAAACTTAATACCAAAGCTAACCCATACTTTTCTGTTCAAAGACACAAAAATATAAATAAAACCCTTTGTCTTATTCATTTTTTTCTATTGATCTCACGTTTTATGCTGTGACTAAGTCTATCTGTGTTCGGACATCAGCGTATACTTGACTTTGGTCTTGATACTCGTATTGCCTGAATGACTGATCTTTCTTTTCTTATTTTCCTTTTTTTTTCATCGAAATGAGACCACAATTAGTCATCGTTTTCCCCTAGCAAAGGAGTATTATCAATAGTATAATATTTCCAATATTACCTCAGTCTAAAGAAATATACAAACGAAGAATATGGCAAAATAAATAAAATATATATGCGAACAATTTATTTTCAAATAGAATAATCTGCAAAACAGAAAACTTATTTTATTTCACGAACTTTAAGGATATTAATATCATTAATATTAATATATCATATTATATTATTACTAATTATTAAATTAATATCAGCTAATTCTTTATTTATTTAACTATCTGAACACGATTTTGTAGTAAATTTTGCTTCATCACGTCAGGTTTTCCTTCGGTTTTCTTCTAATTTCGATAAATCACATTGAAAAATCATCTTGATAGATAAATCGATATTTTAACGTAGCGATATATGTTCGATAAATCGATATTAAGAACTTATAACATTTTTCGTTTAATTTTTAGTTTCGATAATACCGCTCAAGGCGATATTTTTCTATTTTTGGGATATTTGTGTCGATATGTAGGACTTTTTCTTGCCAATCAGAGGCCTGATAATAATAAATAATAAATAAGGGCCTGTACATATATTACATAATCACCTAGGGGGAGGAAAAGGGTCAGTAAAGTAATTATGTTTGACTATTTGGAGAGTGGGAAGTCCAGGACAATGATTTTTATTATGTTACATCAAAATAAATTAAAAAATAAATGTCTTATTTGTTAGAAAATGTTTCAATGGGGTTTTCTTAATTATTACTCCTGATTATATAGGGGGGAACGGGCCAATTCTATTAATAATAAATAGAAAAAGAATCTTTAGAAAGATCAACCCACATTAAAGCCACCGAAGATTAATACAGTCAAAATGATTTACAAAATGCAATAATATTCAAGTCTCTCAGTTAAAATATTTATTTAAAATCATATATAATGTACTAATTTGTATCTAATTAACTATCATTGAAGGAGTTCTCCACAACATCTTCGATGGGCTAACCGACAAGGAGGAGCAGGTGCGCTGCGCCATGCAGCTGGCAATTGTGAAGATTCTGGAAACGCATCCGGAACGGGCAGCGGAGATCCTCAGCGATTATCGCTCGCAGCAACCGAAAATGACCGACCAGACCGTGGCCATGTTACTAGAGTGAGTTCTTTACAGGATTTTCCTCTGTAAATGCTCCAATAATCCCCCTTTTTTTCAGCTGCATTCGTCGCGTGGTGGGTGCGGAGAATCCACTGCCGCCGATGGCCAATCAGAAACTGATTTCCTTGGCCCTGCAAGAGCTAACGAGGAGTCCGGAGCACGTGCCCTTGATACAGAATCCCGCCCAGCGTATACTCGTGGCCATTGGCCGGAGTAGCCCCGAGAGTTGTGCCCAGGTCATGGAGGCCCTGCAGGAGAGAATGGGAACCAATTCGGAGGCGGCTAGCGGAATTCCCCACTTTATGCTGATGCAGACTCTCGGATTGTTGGCCACCGAGTATCCGGCTGGTGTGGTGCCGCACATTAAGGCCATATTGAGTCGATGTCAACCCCATTTGGGGGGCATACGGCAGGATCAGATCAAACAGGCGCATGCCTATGCTATCGGGCGGTTCAGTGAGGCCCTGCTGGAGGGAGATGGGGAGGAGGCTGATGATGAGAAGCGCTGCGCACCGGAGATCAGTGTGGCCTACGATGTCCTCTTCAATCAATGGCTGCAGTCGCGCGAGCCCAAGGTTTGCGTGGAGATACTGCAGGCCTTGTCCAGCATGTATCCTTTGTTACCGCGCGATAGGATTCAGGATCAGGCGGCCCGACTAGTGCCCCAAATACTCGCTCTCTATCGCCGCAGTGTGGATAGGAATGCGGTGACACAGTTCCTTTGTTCGGTGCTGAAGACGAATCTATCGCTGAACCCGCAGGTCTTGGATGGCATCATCGATACTTTGATCACCCACCTTTCCGATCTTGTCTGCGTCTATCCGGACTACGAGAAACCGCAAACGGTTAAAGGACATTACGAAGTATTGCGCTGCTTTCACTTGCTGGCCGGCTATCATCCCTACTCCGCGCGGATCATGGACACACTGCTCATTCATCTGCGGAACAATAGCGAACGGGAGCGAATGAAATCGCTGCTCATACTCACCCATTTGCTGAACTCGTGTGCGGGTAACATAGAGACACGCATCCCGGCCATTATCGAGTGCTTGAAGCAACTGATTCTGAGCGAAAGGGGCATCAAGATGAAGCTGACGCTGCTCAAGACAATTGTGGCGCTCGCCCAGAAATCTCATATACGCGACAAGGAGTTTGTGTGGTTTGTGGTGCGCCATAGCTGCCGTTACTCCAAGCATAGCCAGGAGCACGGCAGCCAGGAAGAGCACGCGAATTTGGCTGTAAGCTGTGAGAATACGCTCTACATGCTGGCCTCCACGGTGGGCACGCTGGACGAGCTGCTCAAGCGGGAGCTGCTTAACTACTTTATCCTGCTGGACTACACGGATATTTGCGGGAATCTGGCCAAGTGTTTGGCCAGTTTATTTGCCAAATCGCCGCACATTGAGTACGATATAGCGGCGGGCGATGAGGAGGTACAGGAGACTAATGCAGGGACAGAAGGCGCTGCCGCTGTAGTTGAGGATCGGAGCGTGATAAAGCGGGGCAAGGTGATGGTGCCGGGTGCGGAGACCATCTATGCACGGTGCCTGGCCTTGCTGGGCCACCAGGAGCACTGCATCAAGCGCTGTTCGAATATTCTTAGCTTTCTGCGCTACTACCATCCCCAGGTGAATCCCGCCCTCGAGGAGCTTTGGGGGCGACGGATACCCGATTTGCAGCTGCAAATCAATAGGGAGAGTGCCTATCGCCAGCAGCTCCATGACTTTGTGCTCGAAACGAACGAATTCCTGGCCGGATTGGATGAGAACTTTGGACAGCGGCTGGCCAGCAAGCTGGCGGATCAAATGTATCTGTATCCCATTCAGCTGCCCCACTCCGAGTGGCATCTACCCGCCGATTTGAGTGCGGAGCGTGGCATGCTGCTGCAGGCCGTGGCCCTCACCCTGCTCCAGGTGACCGATGTGGCCTGCATTCATACCAAGATTGATCTGATGGTGACGAGTGCGCGACAGGAGAGATTGGACAAGCATGTGAAGCATGCGGACTATGAGAAGCGGATAGAGCCATGTGCCCGGGCCCTGGGCTATATATCGCGTCAGCATTTGGGGCTGCTGGTAAAGAAGCTGACAGAACTGGCCCAGGTTGGTGGACGAAAGCACTCGACGGGATTCTTTAGCAACCTGCACTTCATCAAGGACACGCACAAGGAGCTGGAGAATTACAAGAGCAATCTGCTGGTGGTCAAGGCCTTTGGCCACATTATGGACGAGGCGGATCCGCTGCAGTCGCTACAACATCTGGACGAGGACGATACTCTGCTGGGCTTCCTCATGCAGCAGCTGGCGGGGCACAAGGATCAGACGATAATGTCGGCCATCCTTCAAACGCTGCTCAGTATCTGCAATCAATTGATTGCCACCAAGGATCAGCTAACGTCGCCCCTGCGACACCGCAAACAAATCATGGAGACAGTGTTCAGTATACCCATCGAGGCACCCTTCCACGACTTGCCGCTGTTGCCCACTATCCTGAAGCTGGGCACCGATTTTATACGCATTGGCGGACCCGATGAGTGTGTGGACGGTGCGGTTATCTTTGAGATTGCTTGCAAGAACTTCTTTGGCTGCGCCCAGCAGCTAAAGATGAAATTCGACTCGCAGGAGGAGGACGAACGGAATAGCTTTTTGGCCAAGCATCTCAACGAATCGCTGCCGCAACTGAACGCCTTGGTCCGGGCCATTGTCGAGCTGGATGCCTCGCCGGCCACCCTCGATCTGATTATTGGTATACTGGAGACATGGACCAGGGACCGGAACTCGGAGGTACGCATCTGCGCCAGTCATGTTTTCAACAACACTTTGGAGGTGTACATCAAGGCGATGCGTATTGGCTGCGAGGCCCCGTCCAAATTCAATCAGACCGGGCAGATGCTGGGCAAAATCGTGCCGCGGTGCATCGATTCGAATGGAACGGTGCGCCAGGTCTCCGTGGAGATACTGCAAAAGACGCTGGAGATAGCGTGCATTTATGAGACGCTAACCATAGCCAGCATCGATAGCAGCGCCGATTGGCTGAAGGAGATCGAGGCGATCAAGGAGCACATCATCACCGATGAGCCCAAGCTTATCTACAATCTGGCCGGTGATATAGCCAAGATCATAGCACTGCGCATCTCCAGTTTTCAGTATTTGCAGTTCTGGTAAGTTCATCGCAATCTAATCGGGATTTCTATCGTGGTTTCCCTTATTACCACCTACGAACTTTTTTTTTGGAGGCGCTTGGAAGGCAATTGTGTTTATCTAGCCATGAAATACTTACAAAAGCCTCGAAGAGGCATCTAAAGATGACGCCACCTCGAGATACCTAGAAGAAACCTTCTCTTATTTTCAAAACATTGTTTGAAGATTGTTTTTAAACTCGGTGACAAGCAAGAATTTATGTAACAGGCAGAAGAAAGCATCTCCGTCCTTTAACAGCATCACCAGGCGTGTCAATTTAGCCATAACACATAATTTAGCAACAGATCTCAGAGACTATAAGAGCTACAGCTCTGACTATAAAGATCGGAGTTATTAAGATATAAAACATAATTTATTTGCGAGTTTGTAGGAGTCAAAAACCCTGTCCCAGCTTGCACAAAAACCATTAAGTTATAACTGTAGATGTTGTATATCTTTTATATAACATAGATTTTCTAGCCGTATATCTCGACTACAACTTTGCTTACTTCTTTTTCTTTTGCCTGCCTGTCCAGTGGATCTTTCCCTTTTAGTTCGTGCCCATCTCTGCTTCATTTATAATCTCTTTTATTTTCCGATAGCAAAACCCTGCTGCAATCGTTGCGTGATCCGGAGCAGAGTTCCACAATCGGTGCCAGCGTCGTCCTAAAGTTCTTCATCCAACAGAAGGGCTCGGAATTGTTCCATGCCATTCCCGATCTCGTGCGCGACAGTCTGATGGCCCTGCAGGTGTGCGAGGTGCCCAGGGCCAAGTCGGGTGTCTTGAAAGCGCTGGTGGCCTTGACCAAGCATCATCCCAAATTGGTGTGCGCCGAAATGCTGGGTCAGCCGCTGCCCTACGATTCACATTTGATTGAGTACTGGCACCTGGTGTGCCAGGATCCCGAGCTGACGGGCCTGATGCTGGACATATTCCTGCAGCTGCTGAGTGGAGCGGCGCTGCAGGATTCGGCATCATCGACAACGGAGCGTCAGAAGTTGGCCAGCGGTCAGCCGTTTGCCATCTTTTGTGCCCTTCACGAGATGCTGCCCTGCAAGGATATCAAGGGGGTAAGACTGGGACTACCCTGAAGCTTAGTAGCTACTAATTATGGACTTTTGTTTGTTGTTTCTTTCTATAGCAACTTGAGGCACGTTTTCCGGACATGTTCAGCATGCTACTGACCTCACTGAGCAGCTACACCAATCTGGCTCCGCCCAATGCACCCGCCTCCCTTAGCCCGAATCAAACGCAGAGTAAATCCAAGTTCGGATTCGTTCCTAACAAGGATCTGATCAAGCTGAATCCCTGCCAAATCGCTCTGGAGACCTTTCAGGCCTTTCTCACCAACCTGGAGATGGAGCAGATCGCGAGCGTGCTAAGCGTAAATACCCAGCTGGCCAGCAGTGCGGACTGGCATAGCTACATCGAGCTGCTGACACCCATGGCCATTGGATTGGGGCAGCAGCTGCAGTTGGGCAGTCCACAGATGCGGCTGTTGGTCAATTCGCTGAGCAAATATGTTGCCTCGCCCCACGATGGCCAGCGTGTGGCAGCCGTGGGTCTATTCTCACGTTTGGTACCCCTCAAGCCCACCGGTGAGCTGGCCGCCTCAATATTACTGCATCTGGGAGCAGCTCTATCCGATCCCAATGCCGTGGTGCGGGGTCTGAGTATCCAGGGCATGGGCTATGTTGGCCAGCTAAGTGAAATGGAGGCCAAACGATATTCGGAAACGGCCATTTCGGCTTTACTTAAAGGCGTCGATGATCCGGTCGGCGATTGTCGGCTGATCAACATTCCGCTGGAGAGTATGCGCGGTCTCTCTGGAATTCTGAGGGCCCTGCCCAGCGAACGGATTGAGTCCTTCCATGTCTCTTTGGCCATACGGATACGTCCGTTTCTGGGTAATTATGCGCTGGAGATGCGCGAGGCGGCCATCCAGCTGTTTGGTGATCTGTGCGAGGGTGGCGGAAGTGGCGGCGGCAGTAACTGCTCCTCACCTGGTGCCACCTCTTCCATGGAGGCGCTAAAGGAGCAGCTGGTGGCGAATCTCTTTCCACTGTTGCTGCATCTCAGCGAGAGTGAGGCGGTGATTGTGGCGGCCTGCAGGGGCACGTTGCAGCGTGTGTGCCGCCTGCTACCAGCGCCGCGGGTCATCGAGATGGCGGAGCAGCAGCTGGGCGAGGAGCGCAGCGGCGGCGGGCGGCCACTCAACTATGCCAGCTTTGTGCTGGACTTTGTCAAGCTGATTGTAAGTATTATGTATTTTATATTATCTCTTATTTAGGGGGCTAAAACAAGTGTGACACTAAAAAATATGATGTGAGAGCGACAAGATGATATCTTGAATAGTTTTCGAATGGGGCAGCATTCTAAAGAGCGACCTCTCGGCAGGGACGATCAGCTTCCCCTGAAACCTTAAAGCAGTGGTGCCCACTCGCAAGCATTGACACGTTAGACTGGCATTAGTGTGAGTAAGACCGTGTTGTCTTTGCCGAAGGCATTCGAACGTTTGCACTGTGGGTGTGAGCAGAGCTCTGGCAGGGAAACTTGCAGACATATCGCCGTATTTTTTATGGGTTACACTTCTATATGGCCCTAACTCTTTGTTTGAATTTTTAATTAAAAAATCTATCTTGGAATAGGCCCAGGAATTGACGGAACACATCCAGGACTTTATAGACTCCTGCCTGCCGCAGCTGCGCAGTCAATGGCCGGAGGTGCGTGGCAGTGCGGCCATTGTGATCGGTATGAGATGTCCACCCACAAAATCTCTTTCCCGCTCTATTAACATTTCTCCCCGTTCGCAGGCATCCTGCACAACTTCCTCAGCGAACGGAATCTGCAAACGGAGTCGGTGGCCAGCAAGATCGCTGTCCTGCTCAAGGACGAGCAGGCGACGGTGCGTGTGAGGGCGGCCACTGCCCTCGGTTACTTCTTTGGCGACATCTAAGGGACCGATTAACTATTATTGTGTTTGTGTTTTCTTTTTTCTGTGTGTATTTATGACTTGGTTGGCATTCCCTCCAAGTGTGTGTGATCCCCTGCTGCCTCAGCAATTGTTTCCCCAAACTCTGTTTATTTTGTTAAAGCCACGTTATATACTACCTACTATAGATATATATATATACAGATATATATATGTATAATACCAATATTTATATATGCATATAATCAAGTTTTTTGCTGAGCGTTTTACAAGCTGCCAGGCAAAGTCTTTTGTGGGAATCAAATGTGTGTGTTTTTTAAGAAAGGAGAGAACAAAAAGCAAGAAAAGAAAAGACTTTTGTTATGGACAATAATTGCATCATAATACAGGATTTCTTGGGGTTAAATTGTGATTGAATTTTGGTTTAAACTGAAATATTTCAATACAATCAATATTTGTGATGTTTTTAAAGTGTATCTCACTTTCTAAAAGCTTATTTCATTCTTTCTAAAGGAATTTAAAGGAATGCCCACTTGGGGCATCAAATAATTGATACTTTGCCGCTTTTCCAACTATATTTAAACATCAAATCTGTCTTAGGATTGTAAAACGCTTTGTTGTATCAAAAAACCCGATTGTTTGTGGCAAGGAAGAGATGACGTAGGACCAGACCAAATTAATATTCTAACAATATTCTTAGCTAGATACTGAGAGAGTCAATTACCGACGCATATATTAACATCCTCCAACCAAACACAATATAAGCTTCAAGATACGTAACGCCATACTGTGTTTCGATGGCTCCAGGCTCTCTTAAAAGCCAGCGAGAGAGAGAGAGAGAGAGTAAGCGATCTAGAGCCAGCTGTTCTGTCATACTAGGCTCTCTTAAAAGTCAGCGAGAGAGAGAGAGTAAGCGATATAGAGCCAGCTGTTCTGTCATACGCATACAGCAACAACCGGCGACTGTATGTGTGTGCACACGTATTCGCAAGCATTCTAGATATTTACTCACACTAGCAATCGCATTCAATTGATAGACCTTTACGCTTGGGAGAGACAAAACAACGCCAGCTGAAAAATTGCAATAATTCAAATGTATGGGCGTTACTCATCTCGATATTATAAAGTCCTTGCACCAACCCACCTTGAACTTATCTCTCCATAGAATTCCACAACGTGTTTGTTAACTGTGTATTTGTATTATTAACGCTTACAAAAAAACCAAATATAGAAATACTAAAAAAAAAAAACCGAAACTAAGTCTTTAATCGAAGGCATGGTACTGGATGCGACCCGACGACCAGGCAATGGTCAGCACGGACTTATTGCTGTCCTTGTAGAGAGGCTGGAAGCAAATGAAGCTCGGACGCTCCTCCGCCGTCTCGCCGCTCATCGAATATGCCGACGAGATCTTCAGTTCGAACTTCTGGATGAAGGTGCGGAAGACGGCGAGGCTGTTGGTGGACTTGAACGAGATCACCAGATAGTTGCCTTGCGGATCCCAGGCCATTTGTTGGGCAGGACCGCCGATAATGACATCGATGGAAGGGCTGCATGCATTTAGATCTGCAATGCGCAGCACCTGCTCTCCTTCGCTGCTACCTGCAAGTAAGGTTTGTAATTAATATTGAACTAAACTATATTCAGAATTAGGATAAAAGTGTAAAGTGTGGTCTGCATTATACAGGCGTGTCTGCAGGCTCAAGCAGCCGCCAACCTGTTGCTGACTTTAATCTGGGGCAGTCCATAAAAGTAGCACCTTTGTCCCTGTCCAACACTAAGAGACAGACACTGGGCACAGGCTGCCCCTGTGGCTTGGATCTCCAAGAGATCTGGGCGTAATGAACGAATTCATATATAAATCGATCTTTTAACGTTGAGATATACATCTGTGCGTTTCATCGATAATTTGTCACATTTATCGGCTCAGGTTAATCGATAAAACCTACAGAACTAATATTTTTCGGATATGTATCGAAAATATGGCTATTTTAATGTTAATTTCGATATATATTCAATATATCAACAATAACAATCTTTTTGTTATGAAAAATGATATTGAGCGCAATATAAGTTAACAACCAACTCCCAGCGTTTATATTCTTGTCGCATATACTTACAATTAAGCAAACCCTGCGGCCCGAACTCCAGGCAATACAGTATCGCTTCAGTGCTGCTGACGAAGAGCAGAAAGCGACCGCATGGCGACCAGCAGGCTGTCTGCACATAGCCACCCGGGGCGCACACCCAACGTCCGGCGGACCACTTGGTGCGGGAATTCCACACGCGAAACACTCGATCCACGGTGGCTGACAGCAGCCAATCGTTGTCGGGCGACCACTTGATTAGCGAACAGGGCGGACCCAGCCGCTTGATGGGTTGCATCATCGCAGTGTCCGGTTCCCAGATTATAATCGAACGATCGCCAATGGAGGCGGTGGCCAGCAACGTGCCGTCCTTGTTCCACTGCAACGAGGTAATCGGCAAGTTGGCCGGATGCTTGAAGAACTTGCTGGGCGTATTGGTGCGTCCCAGTTGGTTACCAGTTTCCACCTTCCAAAAGCATAGCCCCTGCCGGCAACCAATCACAATTTGTGCGGCGCACAGCGGTCGCCAGGCCATGCACGTTATATCCGTTTGCATGGGACTCTGCATGATAAATCTTAAGTGAAAATCTTACTTTTAGGGGAAAAACAGAGTGGAGGGGCGTACCTTCAAGACACCCGGGGCGGGTGCATTCGAGTCCTTGGTGTAAATGCGAACCACATCATCGAAACCGGCGACGGCCAGCTTGAAGACGTGCAAATGCCAGGCCAGGCATCGGACATTGCTGTTCAGCCAATCCCTGTCGGAGGTTCTTTAATACATATCGTTCGATAGGGTACTAATCTTCTTTATATCTTACCCCGTCTCCATAAACTGGGCGATGCGCTCCGCACTGAGCGCCTGCGTGTGCGGAAACATCTTCAGCTTTAGTCCGTTGGCCAGGCTCAGGATTTTGGCAATTAAATCGCCCGTCTTGGCAATCAGTGGAGCCTGTTCCCGGCTCTTGACGCTACGCGCCTCCGCCAGCGACTCCCAAAAGCCGGCATCGAAATAGGTGCGTGTAATCCGCTTCAGCACGCCCTCGTTCACACTAACAAAGCTCTGGCCAGCGTAGAATAGCCTGCCGCCGGCAGCATTGTGAGCAGCCATTAGTTCCCTGCTCAGTCTTATCTGCGGATAGCGCTGGCTGAGCTCCGGTGGCTGATTTTGTCGCACTGCCAAGTCCGAGACCGCAGATAATGGCGGACACTGCTTCAAACTGCTCAATGCCGCCATTATTTACGAATATTTAATTCACATTAAAAGCCGAAAACTCTGTCAATTGTGATAGAAGCCTAGGAAATCGGGCGGGAATGCTCGAAATAGTGTGACCAGAGTTGTACACCATCGAAAAGGCAGTAAAAACGCTTGATGGCTAGATCAAAAATATTTGAATATGGAAAAATTGCATAAAATTATAGCCTTAAATGTATTATTTCAAAGTTTATATAGCAATAAATTAATTTGTGATATATACAAAATATTTTATGAGGTACAAATTATTCAAGACTAAGTCATTATCTTTGAAAACTAATTTTTAAGTATTAAAATAATATTTTGGGTATTTCCTATACAACTAAATGTCTAATAATATTTTAAGTATTTCCTGTACAACAAAATGTTAAAAATTCCAAATATATCGCCCATACCAAACTCAAAATTATATTATCATATATATTATCCTGATTTTTCTCAGAATCGGTTTACCTGGCAACACTACCTGTCATCTTGGCAAAAAAAAAAAATCCAAGGTAAGTGTGATCTCACTGATCTTGCGGGCATTTCCTCGGCTGTTATTTTTCCACCGGTCAGGCAGAGGTCATACTAAAAGGCTTAGTAGGCTCTGACACTACATACATAATATAAAAAAAATATAATACAAAAATATAATAATAGAAATAAAAAGGAAAAAAAATTTTTTTAACGTAGCCAAATCCAATGGCAGGTTCGCGCCACGCCGGTGCCTACAACTACAAGACGTTACTGTGAGTACAGCCACATTCTTCCTGCACCCCTGCGGCCATCACATTTTCCCGCCAACCCACAGATGCACCGACATTCCCGAATTGTTCCTCGACAAATATGTGGCGCGCTCGCATTTCGGTCGCTTTGGTAACCTCGTGAACTTTGTGCTCCGTCCCCGCCGGATGACCTGCACGGTTAGCTATGCCACCGAGGCGGAGGCAGAGCTGGCTCTGCTCGAGGGCGGCATGTACAACGGCCATCGATTTCACATTTCGTATGCGGAAAGGGAATCGGAACCGGCCCACAAGACCGAGGAATGGGTGGATCCCGATGTACAGGCGGAGCTTAGTGCACTGACGGCGGCGGGCTGGCGGACCGAGTATCCCACGGATAAGCATACAGGAAAATCGAGTTCTTCGCTACCCCAAGCTCCACAGGTTGCCGTCGCTGCTGCCGCCGCCGCCGCCGCTGCTGCTGCTGCTGCCACCGGTCCACCCAGGTATCATCCACTTCCCGCCTCATCGAGAGAACGTCCGAATTCGCAATCGAAGGAGCTGGAAGCGGTAATGCGTCGGCCGGCGCACACGAGTGAAGAAAAGTACCGAGTACTCGATGCCCGCGACAAGTTGCTGCGCTTGAGAAGAAAACAGCAGCATAGTTCCAGCGGCGCCACGCAGGGCCACTGTCCGGACATGTGTCCGGAGAAGGAGCGTTTGCTGCGCGAATTTCAGCGTCAGGTGGCCGTCTATGAACTGCAAGCTGGCTCCGATGTTCAAATTTGTCCAAAGAAGGCACTGAAACAATATTCACGAAGCAGCGCGGACCAGGAGACACCGCTGCCCCATGAGCTGCGCAACGAGGAGGCCCTGCACATGACCATGAGCTATCTAATGCACGAGATCATGGACCTAAGCGAACGACAGGCAAACGGTGTGCATTTGGGCGATTGGTTTCACTTCGTTTGGGATCGGACACGATCGATTCGGAAGGAGATTACCCAGCAGGAGCTGTGCTCCCTGGGTGCCGTCAAATTGGTTGAGCAATGCGCCCGCTTTCACATCCATTGTGCCGCCCGTCTAGTCGCCGAGGATCCCAGTGTCTTCGACTCGAAGATTAATGCCGAAAATCTAACGAAATGCCTGCAGACTCTCAAGTATATGTACCATGATCTACGCCTAAAGGGTGTCCGGTGTCCGCGAGAGTCCGAATTTCGTGGCTATATTGTGTTGCTCAATCTGGCGGATGCGAACTTCCTGTGGGACATTGGACAGCTGCCCACCGATTTGCAGAGTTGCCGGGAAGTGCGTCAAGCCATTCAATTCTATTTGGCGCTACACGATACGAACTTTGTGCGTTTCTTTCAATTGGTTAAGGATGAGGAGACAAGCTATTTGAGCGCCTGCATTCTGATTGCGTATTTCGCGCGTCTGCGTGTCTTGGGCCTGCATCGTATCATCCAGGCATACAGGGCGCCGCGAAAGAACGAGGTGTCAACGCTGCCACTCGAGTATATAACGAAAATGTTATGGTTTGGCAGCGATCAGGCGGCGGCATCGCTGTTCCTTGAGCACTACGGCATGGAGGTGACCGAGGTGGGGCGAGTGCAATTAAATAAGATGCATTCAATGGAGGCGGACTGCAAGCTATCGCGACAGTTGGAGGTGAGTGTGGATAGTGGGTGGCGTTTGTTTTAACCAATTTAATTCCATAATTGTTGCAGCTGGTGGAGTCCAAGCGGCTACAGAGCGTCGGCGAGTGCATTTGCGGCGAACCCTTGCCACCGCGATCGCTGTACCTCGATCATGTTCCGCACAACAGCTTCAACGAGCATTCTGTGCTTAGGAGCGTGGCCTGGTCGGCCGAGGATCAGCTGCCAGGGAGGCAACAGCAGGAGGAGCAGCGGCAGCAGGAGGAAAGGCAGCGGCAGCTGGAGGAACAGCAGCAGCAGTGGGGGCAGCAGCAGCAGCAGCAGGAGGAGGAGCAACAGCAGCAGCGGAGACAGCAGCCACAGAAGCAAGAGCTGCCACAGTTTCAGAGCGGCGACAACATTTTCTTCAAGGTGCCGCAGCAACCGCCAGTCGGCGGCCCTTCAGCTTCTGGCTTTAGCTTCGTCCAAACCAAGCTGCGTGCCCAGGATATGCAAGAGCTGGTGGATCAGCAGCAGAGGAAGCGATCACTGGACACAGCCAGGCAAGATGCCCTGCAGGAGGCCATTGCTGTGGCCAAGAAGCGGGAGGCCGAATTGGAGGCCATACAAGCGGCCCGAAGAGCAGCCGAAGCTGAGCGAAGGCGTGAAAAAAAGCTAAGGGAAGCCGAGGAGCAGCGTCTTCGGGAACAAAAAGAGCTGGAATGGCGACAATGGGAGCAGCAGCAGGAGCTGCAAAGAAGGCAGCTGGCCGAGGAGCAGCAGCGCAGAGAGTGGGAAGAGGAGCAGCAAAGAAGAAAACGGGAAGAGGAGCAGCAAAGGCGAGAGTGGGAGCAGAAGCAGCAACTCCTACGAGAGGAGCAGCAACAACGCGAGCATCTCCTTCAGTTGGAGCGAGAGCGGCAAGAGCAGCTAAAGGAACAACGCCGGTTGGAGCAGCAGCAACGAGAGGAGCGCCAAAGGCAACAGACCCTGGCCTGCTATCAATCGGTATTCGAGGAAACCCTAAGCGAGTTGTGTGCCCAGCAATTGCAGCTGCATAACGCGGCCTCTCTCACCTTTGACTCCCTGGTAAGTGAAATGGTCCGGGAAATAGCGAATCAGGAGTTGAAAAAATCCCTGCACGAGCTGAGAATCCAGCGTTTGTACTGGCGACGCTGGCGGAACTATCGCGGTGTCCAGCAGCACAAAGACTCACTGTTCAATCAGTTGCCCTTGAGCTTCGCCGCCGACACCACCGATTGCCTGGTGGACGAGCGCCGCGTGCAAGGCTCGCTGCGTCTAATCCGACGCTACAGGCAGGGTGTGGCCTGCGATTATGGCACACTCCTGGCCGGCCTGGAGGAGCGCTCGTGGCTAAAGCTGGACCTCTGGCGAGTGCTGGACGAGTACCTGCCACAATGGCGACCGGGTGCCATGCGTTTCTACAAGCTCCTCTTGCTGCTGGGTCAGCCGACTGGCACAGAGTTGGAGTTCGATCTGGACAGAGGACTCTTGCAGGAGCCGCAGGGTGCCGGCGCTCGTGTGGAGCCCGAGTCCGGGCTATATATTCGGGCTCTGCATCTGGGCATAGCCTTGAGTGTGGTCAAAGTAAAGGCGGGCGCATGGAGAGACCAACAGCTCGCGGAGCAGGCAGATGGCATTATTTGCCTAGCCGGGGTCACGGATGTGCACCATCTGTTGCCGCATCTCAAGCAGCTAATCCGCACGAGTCGGTGTCCCGATGTGGCCATCATTTTGCAGTATGCCAGCCACGATGCGTGGCGTGAGGAGCCGGAGCTGCCGCTCAGGGAACTGGGTGTGCGCAACTTCAGCATCTTTCCACTACGCAGGGGATCGGCGAGTACTAACCGCGAGCACCTGATGAACCAACTCAAGGCCAGCGTCAAGTTTTTGGCCACGCGGAAGATCTCAACGGATCGGGAGCTTCGGCAATCGGAGCTGCAGGAATTCCTTGTCGGCCACCTGGGACGGGAGCTCTTTCGCCGCCTGAAAGACGCCGCCGAGCAGGAGCTGGCCATACGCAGGGGATTGCAGCGATCGCCACAGTACTGTGTGGACTTGTACAACGAGGCCGTGCGCCGACTGCAGTTGGTGGCCGGCGAGGATCTGAGTGATTGCCCCCGCTTACCCGATGAGCTGCGCATTTTTGTGGATCCCGACATCGCTGCGGTATCGTCGTCGTCCACCAATCGCTTGGAGTTCTTCGAGGCGGGCTGGCAGCAACCCGAGCGACGTCAGCGAATCGTGGAGCTGCTGGAGTTGAGTAAGCTGCCCAAGATGTCAGCGTTGCCGCAGATTAAGGGCAATGGCAGGCGGCTAGAGGAGGAGCATTGCCAGTGGGTCTTGGATTATGTTCAACTAAGCCAGGACGATGATTTGGTGGAATCGATAGCCGTGCGAGCCATCAACTGTTTGGAGGAGAGGGACGACGACGACGAGGAGGAGTTGTGCGGCGGCTACGCGAGTTTAGTAGAGCTGCTGGGAGTCGAAAGACTGCTGTATGTCCTGCGGCGTGAGTTGGAGCTGCCGGAGCGGATTGTATACAAAACGGAGACGCTGAAGAATTGCTTCCTTAGTGCCTGGTTTTATGATGTCCAGGCGCCTGTGTTGCAGCGAGAAGATCTGCTGGTAGCAGGGATGGAGATGGATGAGGAGCAGGATAAGGATGATGATGAGGATGAGGACGAGGATGAGGATGAGGACGAGGACGAGGATGATGATCAGGATGAGGATGAGGAAGAGCGGAAGGAGCAGGAGAAGAAGAAGGAACTCATCGAGTCACCCCTCGATCACCTCGACTATGGCATTATTATAAACCGAGCGGAGGCCATACTGGAAAGATTCCGAAAACGTGCAGCACTCCCGGTTTTGAATGGACCAGCGAAGGAGGATTCAACCGATTGTTGTCCCGAAAAAACCTCGGATCATCAACCGAAGCGACAGCGACTACACTTCAATTAGACACAGATCGTACATATATTAATTATATACCCTAAACACAAGTAGACGGGTGAGGGAGATATGGAAACAAGCGAGATAGCTTTATGGTTTCCTACTTCCATGGTCTTTCTAGCATTTAAATTGTTCATTGTCCTATATTTGTAATATTTTGTAATAGCCCTTTAGGCCACCCATTTAATTGCTGTTCTTAAACTATATAAAGCAACGGTGGGCACTTAGTGGCTCGCTTAGCTTCCAAAATTATATAAAAATCGTTGGCTCGCACATTCTGCGCCACGGTATGCTTTTAATTGTTATATCTCCTTATATCAAGCATCAATTTGCATTTTTAAATAAAATAATTATAAGTTTAACTCAAACCTATATAATAACAAGATGAGTAGATACCCTCGAACTTTATTTAAACTCTTTTTCTCTTGAAAATTCGTAGGCTAGGAACTACAAAAAACGGAGAGCCTACGAATCATCGGAATCCACAGAGCCAACCCGAATTGAATTACTGATTATATGTAGTTAGTTCCCTATTTTTCAGATCGTAGAAGGCCTTGCCTTGCCGATGACAACTGAAAAAATCTATCTAGGGCTTCAGTCCTCTTCAAAATTTCGTTCAGGCAATAAATTTTGTTCTCTCCCCAAAAGAAAAAATTCAAAAAAACGTACATTTATTTAGTAAATATTTAAATGTTCGACCTTTTTGAAAACTTTTAGGCAATCGAACAATATGAGTCGCACTCCCAACAACAACTTGGTGGTACGCCCACGAGGTGAGTTCTTCGGGTAGATAAAAGATACAGATACATATGTGTAGTTATCAAGAAACTTAATACAAAATCGTTACTTTGTAGTGACCAGCGTCGTATCGGACTCCGCCGTTTCTTGGGCTAAGCCAAAACATATTGAAGCTTATGTGGAACCCTATCTCAGGCGAAGGAAATCGGCCGATGTCGTTATACCCTTTTCGGTATCTCTGTTTGTTAACAAGCACGAGCATGTGGAAGAGAAAGAAGTGAGGACATGGTATTTGGCTGAACTCGATTCCTTTACCGCTTCGGAGGTGGAGTCCTACGAAAATCTATCAAGTATGTTTTCGTCAATTGTGATACCACAACCACAACAGCAGGCGAAACAGCATGATGTCGAAGTCCCCTTCTCGGTTGACGAATTCGTTGAAGCGCACGACTCGGTGGGAGATAATGAGACCAAAACCTGGTACAGAGCTGATCTTAATAACCCAACAGTTTCTGAAAGACGTTGGGGGCGACTCCTGACACTCCTCCCAAAGACAACGACACACACTTAATGCTAAAATTCCAAATTTATACTTTACTGGGGCTGGTGCAAACCTTCCTTCTACACATTTTGTATGCCCCACATTTATACAAACGTTTGCCGATATTTTTATACGGAGGCAACTTATATATCAGCCAAACCTACATCAAATTCTTTGTACCAAAAGCTACCTTTTTGAAAACCCAAAATTAATCAAATAAATAGAAATACGACTTTATTATCTTTTATACAGTTAACAGCCTAAAAACAATAATAAATACAGCAAAATAATCATGTTAAGAAGTCAGGAATCAAGAGTCCAAACTGAAATTTTTGATAGTACGGAGAGGGTTTCGGTTGAGGGCTCGCTCGTTTGAGTTTATTCCCTTGCAGGGTTTTACAATTTTTGGTCAGAAGTTTCCAATGCAGTGAAGAAAGCATCTCCGATTCCATACTTCTTAAAAGGTTTTGATACATTCAAATTGTGGTTTTGTTTCGGAACTAAATAATAAAGTACATAGATCCAGATCGGACTATATAACTGCATTGGTAACGATCGGTAGATTAGAAGAAAACAATTATAATTTTATTTAGCTGCCCTAGGAAACAAAAAATGAATAGGAAAATAATATGACAATATTTCTTTGTTATTGTCCAAGATATTCGCAGTTACGTAGTTTATTTAACAAATTATATCTAGTATACAATAACAAACCTATTAAATTCAATAAGTACTAGCTACTGAGACACATATATAGTTATTATTTACGATTTTAGAATACTATTCTAAATTTTAAGAAAATCCCTTGACTATATCATATAGCTGCCATTAGAAGGATCAAAAGTTAAACTAAAAATAATATGATAATCGCCATAAACTACTAACTTTGTTAATATACAAAATGTAGTATACAAAATTCGAAATATATAGTTTATCTTACAAAGTAAGTTTCCTTTCTATTTTTTCTTGTTTTATCTTCCATCCTTTGTCCAAAAGGTCCTTAAATAGGACATGGTTTAACAGTTCTTTGGTAATTTTAAACCGAACCGAGGTTAAGAGACTAAATCCATAGTGGCAAAGTCCATTCAAGTTGCACATCAATGGATTTGAACCACAAATATTGCATGCAGGCCAAGCAATGACTAATCAGTCGCCCTAATTGAAATATGTACATACAAATATAGTATAGTGTTCTATATATACAAATATTCGTAAGCTTGTTTATCATAATCGGCCCTGTTTACCAACAAAACAAATTTCACCAAAAAGCGACGCAAATTGCAATCCACCTCGGCGATCAAAACAAAAACAAAGAAGACACGTGACACAAGCGAAAAACAAACACAGAAGAAAATGAATCGCTTTTTTATATATTTATAGAAATGCAATGTCACTCTTTTCTTTTTGGCAACAAGATTTCACAAGAGAACGCAATTTTTCATAATTTCCGAATCCCTTTTCCAAGGATCTAGAAAGGATGTCAGGATTCAAGCAAGAAATGGTTTCTAATGAAGAACAACTGCGCTGTCAGGAAACTTCCCACAAACTTTACAAATAAAAACAATAAAATAATCAGTTTTTGGTTTGTTTGGCCCACATTGACAGCCCCGAGGGTTGGTTTTAGTTTACGGGTAGGAGGAGGGACTGCCAATGGGATTTTCTATTTAACAGTTTCTTCTTTTCTTTCTTTTTTTCTACTACAATTAAAAACAAAGCTTGCTCATTAAACAATTAAGAACTAAACGAAGGGAGTTGGCGGGAATCAGCCGCACAGCGCCATGTGGAATCCGGTGATCTGATCTGTGATTCCTGCTGCTGCTGCTGCTGCTCCAACTGGCGGCTATCCGGATCTATTGGAGATGATGCGACTGCTTGCACTGCCGCAGCGCCTCGTTGAATCCCTCGCAGAGGGTCAGATCCGCCTGTCCCTGGGCGCACTGGATGAACTGTTTGAGCTCCCAGGCGCATGCACCCTGCGGCTCAGCTTGCTGCGGCTGCTGGGCATAGTATTGTTGCTGGGGAGCCGGAGCAGCTGCCGCTGGTGCCGGAGCGGCCTCCTTATCGCCAGATCCGCTGAACAGCGAGGTTAGACCATGGCCCACGGTATGTCCAATGGCCGAGCCAACGGCCACGCCACCGGCGGTGGCGGCCATTTGCTGGAACATGGATGGCTGCTGGGGTGCCGGCATGCCAACGGCGCTGGGTGGAGCGGCGGCCACTGGAGCGGGCGGTGGTGGAGGGGCGGCAGCACGTGCCGGCACAGGTGCGGGCGCTGGTGCGCTGCTGTATGAATTAGAATGGCGAGAAAAACAATTAGTTGTTATTGTGGACTTTGCTCCTAAGACGTCACAGTTGGCAAGAGACAAAGGGCGAATATTATATGTAATTTATAGATGAGAATCTATCTATTTTAAAGTTTATAACTGTAGGAAAAGCCAATTTATCGCTAGAGTAATCTTCTGATTTATTCCTGAAGATAAACCAATAAGTAATGGGCTTTGTACTTGACCCTGGACTTTAATATAATCCAAATAGATCCATCTCGGAGATATAATACTTTTATGGCTATGACTACGAAAAACTATCGAGGTTTTTTACATTTATTTCGGCACTTAAATTTATGATTTCAAAAATAAAAAAATAGCCAAAATTGACGGAAAAACGGCTAAGCCGCCAGCACAGGGCAATGGAACATCCCATGTTATTTTGGGGACTCGTATTTTTTTTTTTGTTGGTTACGTAACCTTAACCCATTTAAGGGCCCACGTAAAGTGGCAGCGGCAGCAGGTTAAGACGGACCGGAATAAGCGAAATTAAATAGATAATAGCAAGATCATCCGATTGAATTTTGCCATGATTACGACATGATAATGATTTCATTTCTGCTTTGTTTCGTTCTTTTGTTCCGCATTTATTTACTTACCGTCGAGCGGAGGGCGGAGGGCTAGCTGAACGTCCACGGCGAACCATTTTGTTTGTTTTATTTACTGTCTTGTCTCCGCTTTCAAATAACTTTTAACACGAAAATTTCGCTGTTGTTGTTTCGGCTTTTTTGCTTCAAATGTGATGTACGCTTGGCACTTATAAATGAAATCGAAATTCGACGAGAAGCTTCGGCTGGCATTAAGTCGATTGCACACTCGATATATCGATATGACATTTGTCATTCTCTAGAAACTCTAGTGCGATATTCGGTAAGTGCAGGTTGTCAGTGTGACCGTTGGGTAAACCAAAGTAAACCAGTATAATTTAAAAACATTTTAAACCAATTAAACAAATATATGGAACTTTTAACTTGAAAAATATAAATTTGTTTAGAGTCTGAATAAGCGTTTCAATTGGACAAAACAGCACTCTTGCATTTGGCTGTAAGGGAATAGGCAAACATTATAGTTTCTTTATGGCAGGCAAATAATACCAAAAAAAATAACTATTGTAGCATTCGGAACGAACAAGACTCTTTGTTGATAATAAGCTGTGGTTTACTTGTCACATGATTCGTAACTGAACTTATTATAAGTCAAAAGTCATATAAGTCATATCATGATGACGCAGACTGTTGCGCGTCATTAACACCTCAACTTATCCAGCGGTCCGGCAGCTAAGGCTACCAAACGAGGAGGATCCGATTAAGATCAACCGGAATCAAAAGCTAAACGCTATAGAAGTGAGACGGAATAGATTTAATATGTTCTCTGATGAATATTTCGGAAGCGCAGTGCACACAACATTCGTGTATAATATGGTTGTCTCGATGCAGAATAAATACTAGTAGTTCTTGGTTATATTAGTATCGTTCATATTTCAATATATGCTCGTGAGAGCATAATCAATTTATTAAAGGGCTAAAAGCATTACTTATACATTAATGTACATTAAAGTAATTAATAATTACTTATATTATTCGAATTATTGGAAATCTTGGTCTTATTTTATTTTTCTGTCGCTGTCAACGTTGCCACCTAGTTTTCTGTAACTGAAAATATACATTTTTAGCCAAAATAATAATACTAATGGCGCCTAAAAAATGGATCACGAGTTACTCCTCATCTTGTAGAAATATGTGCAGACAAAAACTCTTTTATTACAATATTTGTACAAATTGGAAACTTATTTGGGTCCAGTTGACTCAAGGCAGCTGTATAAGTCCTCCACAAACGCAATTATTTTAAACTGATTGGCGCGTTTTTTCATGCACATTTGGACGAAATCAGTCGAGCAACGCACTCCCAGGCCTCTGGCAACCTTCACGCCGTAGATTAGGGTATTCTCCTGCGACTCGTTGTTTATGTAACGGCCTTCAATTAAGTCCTTGCGAAAGGAGTAGATAATAGCGACAAGGGCGCGACCGCTGGCCCAGGAAACGCTAAAATCTTTAACTTGAATGCCGTACTTTTGCGTTTTCTCATTACACCAACGCATGAGGAATTTACGCTTGCTCCCAAAGGTGTTTCCCATCAAACCGCCGCTTTTGGCCGACTTTTTGGTGAGCGCCGAAGTATTGTCAGTTTCCAAAGGTTTAACGGTGTCCACGTCCATCTGATTCAATGGAAACTCCTGGCAGCTGTAATACTGGGTCTTCAAGCTTAATTGGCTTGGTATGTTCCGTTCGGACTCCAAGGCTTCCAGTTTATTATGTTCTAAATCAAGGATACTCTTGTGTAAGGCCTCGTGTGAATCGAATAGGTTCTCATCGTCAATGTTGGGAAGTTCTAGGAGATCGAGTTGCATATACCAATCATCGTATTTACCCACATTGTAAAATCGGGACATTTCTTTTACTACTAATTCAATGACATCCAAAAATGTAATGAACTTTGTTAGAATCTGTTGCTCGACCGGACCTTCTTCAGCCCCGGATGGGATTTCCTTATAAAGATCCTTAATGTAGCTAATACCTGTGGACAACACAGATCCCTAATATAAGAAACGATCGCTGGCATTCCAACGAAAGATGAACTTACATTCTTTTAAGAGTTCAGTAATCTCCTCTTTAATGAACTTCCTGACACCATCATCGAAATCCTTGCTCTTGATCAGCGCGACTAATAGTTTTTCTACCAGCAATATGGTCTTGCCAACACCGTCCACTAGGTTCTTGGGTGCGCTGTCAGTCCGTATTAAGGCCATTGTACCCTCAATTAATTTTAAAAGCTCCTGCATCCTACTAGTCGAACCGAAAAGTATGATTTTCTTAATTCTATTGATTTAGCGAGACTTTTACGGCCGTAGTCTGTTCGAGCCTAAAAACTTTTTGGACCAAAAAAATGCTTATAATACTGACACGGTATGAAATTTTATTTGTTGTTTTTAGAGCTCTCTGAAATGTTCTCTGTCGTCGTGTAGACCGAAAACTTGACTGAAAAACTACACTTACCTCACAACGAGCTACGGTTTTCTCGATGACATTGTATTCAGCGCCACCTATGATTGTATAAATTTCTAGCACACAGCTTGCTTGTGCCTCTGAAAATTTTAACCGGTATCAAAAGCCAGAAAATCACGTGGAATTATATTCCGCTTTACCTAGGATCCATTTATTTCTATTTAATCTTTGATATAGAGTAATTAATAGTAAATATGCCTATGATTTGTACTTATATAAGCCACATGTAAGCACGTGTAGGGGAAGGAGTCTGTGTGGGTGCGTGGGCAGCAACCTGTGGCCATTTCACCTTAAGTTAACCTTTCGGCACGGTATTGCGCAGGCGCTCGAATCCGGCGGCTGGCTATAATTAGACATTTCGAGACCCACTTGCATCATCAAATGGGGAATTGGCCATCGGTTCACGTGGTGGGTGGGGTCATGGTGTTTATTGTATTTCGTCCGTTTTGGTAACACGTGCAGCACTCACACACACACACACACACACACATTCGCCCGAATACAGTCGCTCGCACGGTTACACAAATACATGCTCAGGCCGGTGACGAGCCTCCTACGCGCCATGCTCACGCTCTCAGCTTCTCTCTTTGACGCTCTCTCTCTCTCTTTCTGACTTGGGGGTCATAGATAAAAGTGTTATACCAAAACCAGTTTACATGCGCCGCCGCCGCGTATAACAGTCAAAGCTGCCCGACTCTGCCGGCGTCGCTGTCGCTGTCGCAGTCGCTGTCGCCTTCGCTGCTGAAAAAGGACAAACTCAAGGGCATTCGATGGAAACGCGGAACGAACACAGCGAAGAGGAAGAAGAGAAGGCGGCTAAAGTGAGGAAACAACAACAATTACAGACTTTGTCTTGCAGCAATTTCGTACGCCCGACTTTGATAAGTTCGCCTTGATTACCATACGCCGGCATATACATACATACACACTGTATTAGTCCCTAGTACCACTAGACTATATTAGATTACACAATCAGTCCCGGTTTAATATCAACTTTTTGTTGCCACTCCCACGCTATTTGTTGTTGGGAGAGGATTCGTGTGGGTGGGCGTGGGTATGTATGCATGTGTGTGTGTGGGTGCCGACTGACACAATTATGTCCTCCCATCTCCCAGCACCTACTCTCTCTTATGTTCATACTCTCTTTCTCATTTTCTCTTTTCCCATTGCGTGGGTGTGTTTTTGAGCCTGCCTTTGAGGTTATGTCCGCTGATTGCATATCAAAGCAGGTTCCATTGATTAACCATCAACTACAAAAGACACACAAACACACACACATGCATAAAGAACAAAATACTCCATTAGATACATAGTTATGCTATCTCTATCTGGCGCTGGCCCTTTTTTAAGTGCTCTGGTTATTGATATCGATTGTCATCAGCGGACTAAACTTTTCCACGCAAACAAACCGACACACGCACGCACGCAAACAGCTGGCCAATCAGATGGAGTTTTACCGTTACCGTTAATGCAAGAAACGTATTTCGAAACGGACTTAAAAAGCTAAGGAAAGGCGGATCTTATAATTTCACATTTAAAATAAACGCTGTAAGCGACTGTCCCGACCATAGAATACCATAGGAACACCTACTCCTAACCCAAGTCCATTTTAAAGAAATTTTATCGGATTTATTCTTTTAAAGTCCCTAAAACTATGAAATATTTTAAACTCTTTCCACTATAGCTTTTGTTTACTTCCATGGGACTTTGTTTTAATTAAATGTACAATCTTATAACATACATATGTACGTATTCTTGTAATTTACAATAATAATATCTCGAATATACCTACTTAAGTTTCAACTTGTTTACCCTCACGATGTAAAAAGAAATCATATATTTTGTTTGGTATTTATGGTCAAGACGATATCACAATAAGCTAATTTACCCCCGCCGAGATACTTGAGATCTCAAGGTTATTCAGATCCCCCCGGGCGATATCGATGAGGTGATCGCATTCCGGAGTACCGAGTAGGCACTGCATTTGCCGGGCCATAAAAAAATATCACCAGAGAATCCGGAGTTCAGGCGAACTTTCGCCTACGTCTGGAGCGTTGAGCTTATCAGGGGTGAGAAAAAAAACACACACACAAATAACCTATCAAATTCCTTCGATAGGGAAAGTTCTCGGCAATCGATTGATTTATGCAACTGCGCCGATTCATTCCTATAGCCCAGGCCAATAATCCCCTCCCCCTTATGGTCTGATAAGTAATCCCCGGGAGAAATATTTGGTGGAAGTACTTGGGGACGGGACCACCAATATTTGGCACCTCCCTTGGACAGCTGGGTTTATCAATCTCGGGCCGAAAATAGTAATCAAAATAGACAGATTTTTGGTTGGAATATATATAGATAGATAGAGGGCTAGAAAACATGAAGTATTTACCACATACGCATATATTTTCATATATGTATATACATATTTATGTATGTTTGCATAACCCCATGTCCGGGTGCGTACAGTGCTTATCGGGCGGTTTCCAGAAAGCATTATCGCTGGACTGACTTTTGCACTTTTACTTTCATCGAATTCTATCGGGAAATCGTTTGGCAATCACGTCGATTGAGCTGAATTGACTTTATCAGTCAGTCAGTCGGTTGAAATCTTTAAAAAAGAAAAAGCATATAGAAGTAACTAACATTCAGAAACGGGTAGATATAATGTATCAATTTCAACAAGATAATTGCGAGTATGATTAATGGTTTAGACCCACATACTCAACAAGTTTTTCTGCCCGGGCTCTGCTCACACAGATAATGTACGCTGTCGTAGAAGACAGCTCAAATGTCCTAACACAAATGCAAGTCAAACGCATCTATGTATGGTTTATCACAAAGAAATAACAAAAAGGTTAATAAGGTAAAGTTAATAAGGTAATCTTTTGCTGCACTATATATCTTCAAGTTATGCAAATCTGTCCAGGTATTATTTCATCAGAAGTATAAGCATTCTTATGAATCATCTCCTGGCTCCTTAAACCTAATCTTATAATATATGAGTCAACTGCTCGCATAGTAAAAACCTATTATAGTTAAGACTTTAGTCTCGTACCAGAAGTACATAGTAAATTTAACGCTTGGTAATCAAAGGGACCGGCCAATCAATAAAAATATAAATAAACTATAGTGCAGAGTAGAGTTTTTCCATTCATTGGGGTCTAAACATACCAAGAACTTGTTCAGCGGCGCATTACAATTTGAATTCAGGCGCGTTATCAGTCAAGTGAGCAGAACTAACTTTAATGATCAAAACGATTTGGTAATCTTTTGTTGAAAATAAAAACTTGGGGGTACAATTTATGCTCACATATGGCATATTGCGTATTTATAACCACAAAAAGACCCACAACTGGCAATACTTTTCAGCCTAATCAGCTTATCTATTAAAATTCATATAAAACTATTTATCTTTTAAAGTTTTAATGACTTATAGTTGGATAAGTATGATACATGGTAGTTGCGAGCTCACCTTCCAGTCACCTTCTCAATCGCTCTGATTAAGGGTATTAGCTTTTTCCTCTTGGATCCATTTCCATCCCGGTGTTTATTGTGTTTTTTTTTTTTTTGGGCTTATCAACTCGAGTTTCGGCAACAATTCTAATTACACTCCCCAGTGTGCTTGACATGGGGCCAACTGAATGGCTGAAAACAACAAAAGACAACAACAAATTCGCACACAAATTCCACTGTTGAGTTTTTCGTGGGTTCCTATTCTACATATATGACCGATCATAAATATATATATGTTTATTGTTTATAATCGTAAACAAAAAAAAACAAGAAAAACGCCAGCTTCGAGGTGTGAAAGCTGCGGAGGGGGATCAATTCAGCTGACTCCGTAGATTGCCTTGCCACTTGACCCGCGCTTATCGCGGGGCCCGCAAATAGTATGTTTGTTGTTTCGAGTGTATAATTGTATGTTGTACACAGGGAGAAAGAAACTGGTATTAGGCTTAGAAAATATATAAATCGATTCCTTCTGAGCTTAATTCATTATTGTTTCTTGTATTAAATCGTACAAGTAGCCTTAAAATATGATAATCAATTTCTGTGAATATTTGTATTGCTTCAAGATTAATCTATTAGATATCTCTAAATCCATTTAAATTGTTTAAATTAAAGAAATTATTATCTGCACATACTGATCAGTTGAAAACCCATTATCACCCTTGTGAGTATCTTTCGATTTCCATCTCTCGATCTCTTATGCAATCCATGCAAACTGCGTTCTACGACAATTGAAAAGCGGAAGACAACGAGATCCAGTTCGAGATCGAATTGCGACTGCTTTTGTTTGCTTCTGTTTGCTTATATTTCAGGTAATTATCGTAGTATATAGTATATACAGACAGACATTCATATATATGGGCCCCTGGCCCTGGCTGAATAGTTGCTAAATGAGCAACTTGTTTTGTTGGCAAAATGAATGAATGGAAATGATGGACTCTCTGTGTCGGTGGGACGGTGTAAAGTCGCCCTGTCAATTCCGTACTAAGATCAAAGTTAACGGTCAAAGGTGCCTCGCTGCTCACCTGCAATCGTAGTAATTTCTTAATCATCTTTAGGACGGTTTGAAATCTCTAAAAATAGGTATCAAAAAGTATGCTAAATATCGATGCAGCTAAAAATAAAGTGTATCATTATATTGCTTACTTTTGAACACTTTTTTATAAGTAGTTATTTCTGTTGCCCTCCCGTATTAAAATCAATTAAATTGCTTTCCAAAAGTATGCTATAAAATAATATACACCCTAAGAATTTCAATGTGTAGAAGGAATTGTAGATCCAACTTCTTGCAAGACAAAATTTTCACTGGTTTCGAATCACAAACAATATATTAGTATTAAAAAATAATAACAGAAAAGCATAATAAAGGCATGTAAGTATATTTGTGCTCCGTCTTATCGCACTTCAGAGAAATCCAGATTTGTATACAAATCATTTCCAATCTTTATCGCACTTGATATTCTTGGAAATATCGCGGATATTCGATCCAAGTGGGGTTTGCAAACCGCAGCACTTTGTCATGCTGTTTGTGCATCTTACATAAGCGTCTGGGCAGGTGAAATACCCCCTGTTCGGTGGTGTAGGGTGCACTTGGCCTGTATGAGAAATGCAGAAACGTGATCTATTCCATGTTGTCTCCATTGACATTTTTTGTGGTTATCAGTCGAGCTGTGTGTGTCCCATTTGCACCCAAATTGGCCAGTTGTTTACGTTTACCCGGTATTTGCAATTTGTTGTTTTGTTTTGTTTCCATTTGTTCTTGTTGTTGTTCTGTTTTTCGTTTCTGCTGTTATTATTTATAACGCCCCAGAAAGGTGTTTAATTTATACCCCACACGTTCAAGCGATCACAATTCAATCTAATGGAAGAGGAATGGTTTTCAAGATTTATGGATACGAGTATCGAGTTTATTGCATCGAAAAAGTGCAGAATATTACTAGAGTAGTTTAGCTTTAACCATAGGTTACCGTACCATCATAACCGGTGGTTATTATGATTTCAGCTAATTCTTCCAAATGATTTCAGATATTAGGGGTTGAGTTTTCCATCTAATACTTACATTTTTATATTATCTTCTATTATAAGCCAATTAGTTTCATTTTACACTCTTAACCAGAGGTTAGAAATATCTATTAACGATGCAAATAACTTTTCCATTTGCACAATAAGTTTCCTTGAAGTTCAGTTTAATTTAATAGAGAACTTTTACCGAACGAAAGATCATTTTTAAGTAAACATATATTCTGTTTATATATTTATATAAATCGTAATTGCAACTTAATTCTAAACTAAAGCAAAAATACGATAGCAATTGCAAAGAAAAATGTAACCAGAGGTTAAATACTCGGAGTTAAATATGTGCTCAATGCGTTTTGCTTGAATGCCATTCTTATATCAGGTATATAAGCTTTCTATATCACAACATGATAATTATCTTGCTTTCATAATCATCAATGACAATTTTAACCGGAGGTTAAATAACCTCGACTGATACTTGCATCCACCTCAATTGTAATAATAAAAAGCAAAACAACCACTTTGAATCTGCGCATTTTCATTTTCTTTAGCGAGGACTGTCAAATCATCAATTCTTCCATTAATAGATCACTTTGCTGCATAAACAAATTCAAAAGACGAACTCTGCTAACGAAAGTCTCGTGCCCCGTCTGCAAATTGACTCAAGTGTCCGCCGGATCAAATAAATTTGTATGCCCAGCAATTCTTTTGAGATGAACGACGCTTTTTCCAGCAGTCTTTCCATTAGTTGAGACAAAAATGCGACAGGCAGTTTCTGGCGGTTCGTTCCGCCGACAGCCGCTCAATTGGTTCGCATTTGGGCTCGTTTAGCGATTAGAGACGCTCCGGGGTCTGGGGACCGATGTCGTCGCACTTTCATTCAATCATTCACTTACATCATCAATTGACTGGACTAGCCATGACCATCGAAAGGTCTCGCTGGAGGCTACTGTACTGGATTTTTGGGGTCTAGTACGGCCTCGCCCAGACTGGGGCCCTTGAAGTTCGGATCCGATGAGTTGTGTAGTTCCAATTACAGCTCCCGTTCCCTCCAGAGACTTTGAACACATCTGTAAACTAAATATTTATTGTTTAGTCTGAGAATACTGGCAGCGGTTTCAAAAAAGACGGTACAGTCTGTTCAACTCTAGACACAAACAAAACGTTTGGTCGGATCCACTCAGATTTCTCCTAATAATAATAAAACTGATCAGCTTTCATACTTATGTTTGTGCTTAGTCTCTAAAGCTTTACTTCTTAGAAGAATGTTACTTTCCTAAGGTTAAAAAAAGGTTTCCTAAGGTTACCTTCAAATACAGATTTATAGGCAGTGTTATAAATAAGATTTATCATCTTTAATATTAGCGAAAATTGAGTACATTTTGATTTATATTTAAAATAAGTATATACTCGATGGCCTCAAGTAAACTCTAAAGTAATTAAGCACAAGTTAAATGATACCCCATCATCTTCATCTTAATTACCCGTGTTATATCATCCAATTTAATTCATTTCAGTGTTGTTTTTTTTTACTTTCCTTGTCGTTTTAATTACTCATTTTTTGTTGGGGTTTTTTTTTTGTGTTTAGCAGTAATTACTTTTGTTATTTCCAGCTTTTGAATTGAAATGTAATTAAAGTTATTTCGCAGCAAATATATAATGCTTAAAGTTCCCAGACCAGGCCACACGGACTGGACGGGGGCTCTGAAAAGTAATCAGGTAACACTCTAATTTCACAGCAAAATAAACGCAAAAAAAAAAAAACAAAAAACAAAAGAGTTATAAACTAATAACGGTAATTATACGCAGAAAACAACAGCAATAAAACAAGATCGCCGAAGGAAATGACGGCAACCATCTGTGGATGATTGTTGATTGTGGTGTGTTGTTGTATTGAAGCCAAGTGGCGAATTCGCTGGAGAAAAAATATGTACATATATTGTTTTTATTATTAAATTAATGCACAGCATAAAAGCTGTTTATGTTTTAAAATATTAACTTAAGATATAAGAATTATGACAGAAAGTTTAATATATTTTTTGTGATATTTGTGTCGTCTTTTATATCTTGTTATATTTCTTGATTCTTTGTATGTGAGCTAATGCAACCTCATTGCGCATCTTAGCTCCACCTGTCCCCACCTCGTATCATTGCAATATGTTGATACTTCGTATCTGGGGCTGTCGTTAAATATTGCAAAAATAAAGACCAAGCTACCGAGTGCAAAATCAAAGGTTTTTATCACGCTGCCAACCGATAAGATTTCATATCTTTTATATAGCTCGACTATGGGGAAATAGAATGTCAGCGAATGTCAAAACTAGAAAAAGAACTGAATCTGCAACGACATATTTTTCATTATTAAACTGTATCTTACTTTGATAACAAAGTTTCAACAATTAACTTTAGTTAAATGCTAGCTTTAGTTGGGAATACATACTTCATTTTCTTCGAACTGCAATTGGATCTTCCATATCCTATTTTATAGATTTACCACTGGGTAGTTGGGTCCTGAAATCAAGTCCAGCCCCCCCTGGAAATTCCAAATGCTGCTGCTGTTCCTTCCTGTCATTTGATGTTGATGTTGTTAGTGCCGTGATTATATGTATGTGGCTTGAATATGTCTCTAAACTGGTTTAAGTCTGTCGACCTGCTTTAAGATTTCGATTTGTGTTTGATATCCATATCCGCAAGTGAAAGCTATTGCCACAAACAACGATTGAAGGCGAACGTCTTGCATTTAACTAATAATAACAACAAATTCAAGCTGGTTTCCATTAAACATTGCTTTGAGAACATTATATTTATGTATTTAAATTAAATATGTAAATTTTAGAAGAGAATCCGGTTCTTTTTTAAATTTCTTTCAGCTTAGACTGACCAAAACTAAAATTTCTCGATTTCCCGAACAAAATAAAGGTTTCTGGGATAGAAAATAAAAATATAATCTAAGTTGGCTGTCCAAATAATTCAAAATTAATCTGGATAGTTTCCATTATTATGTAGAAAGCATACATACATTTTGTACTAACTCACGGATTCCTAAATTGCCTAAAAAATATTCTTTCGAGTGTAAGACCAGATACATGCAAGGTAGAAAGTCCACAAATAAGCTGTAAGTATAGGTACTATAGGTACTATATCTCCGCAGGTCGCCGGATTGTGATGGAACGACGGGAACGCTTTCCAATGGAGTCAAGCCAACGGATGTACTGCCACCCCGCCCGGGATGAGGTGTCATCTGAGGAGGACGCAAGTCCCACTTCTTCCTCGGACGAAGACCACCGCTCACATGAGGACGTAAGAAACACTTCCTCCTCGGACATAAGTGGGAAACTGAATCGCATCTCTAAAAAATTGGAGAGACTGACTCGCCACATTGACCAGCATATCGAGATATTGAATGAAGTTAACAACAGTTTTGTGTACAGGAGATATCAACCGGCAAATATGGAGATGATGAGACAGCAAATGACCTGGGGTGAGACCTTAAGCGCGAATCGGGGTAAAGTCAGACACCCAGAAACCCATTGTGGTCGGTATCTGGATAATGGGTTATATAAACCACAATGTCGAACAGTGGAAATAAGATCATCGTCAAAGGAACACCTGTACACGGAACTACCGCCAAACGACCTCGAACCAAGGGTCAGTGCTGGCTGCTATCCTTCCTGTTGCTGCTGCGATCAATATTATGTCACCACATACAATGATAGCTATGGAACCACGTATCCCTCTTTGCCCATCTGCACTGCACAACGGAAGGTAACTGATCTCAATACTGAGGACATGTGCAGATACAGATACTTTGGTGCACAGCCAAATCGCACCGGCCTTAGACAGGCAGTGTCGAAACAAAAGAAGCCTAAAGTTCTCCGAAGTTCGAAAAGTTCTACCAGAGTTCGTCGCAAGGAGTCGACAAGTGGAGTCGATAAACGCATTAATTCCAAGACGAAAGAGAAGATGGCACCGGCAACTCAGCAAAGAGTGTCAACATCTTCGAACAGTCCGAAGATAAATTCTCCAATTTTAGAACCCTTGGATCGAGTTCCTATAACCAGTGAATTCAGTGGAAACAATTGCTGTAGATGTCTGGATGAGAACCGTAATGATTTCAGTAACACTCCTCTAACGAGGCAGGTGGGCACTGAAGCTCAGGAGGAGAGATTCACGCCGACATCTCTGTTATGCAGCTCAGTAAAGTCAACTCAAGTTTACTCAAGGCCAATTTACTATGGTGCTGGTTCACCACGAAGAGCACAAGAAGAATCTACACTTTCTTGTTGCGAAGTCAGAGTCGCTCGACCCCACAACATAGATGAAAATCAATTTTATAGTAGACATAGTTCAAGCGAAGAATTTGTTAATTTCTATGATGGCACGAGGGTGCAATCTCAGTTAAGTGAAGAAATAAGTTCTGACACCGAGGAACCTCTTCGTATAGTAGCCAGGGAAACTGAAGTATTACGCAGTGGATCACCACAAAGAATCAGCCAACAATCTATAGATTCCGAAATCTACGAGACTAGTGATTATACCGAAGAAGACTTCCGTGAAATGTCGCCAAGGACAAATAGCCTTCGTAATGATTATCCGCTTAGAATGTACTCGCAACAGTTTGAAGGCGAGCCTCGTAATCTGAGCCAGGAGGATGATGAATCCTTAAGGTTATCCAGCTCGGCGGAGGACGAGATTCAGTCTAGATCGGAATACGATAGAAATAGAACGGCGGGGTCCTTTAATTCTAATCAGATTGATATGGTGAATTTAAACTGGCAAAGGTCTGCCTGCTGTCAAGATTACGAGCAAAATGAGGTGACATTAGTGAAGAAACGGACCCGCAGAGTGACATTCCAAGACGAAATAGAGAAGTGTGTAGAAGACGAGCTGAAGCAGAGCCAGGAAAACGAGATGAAGCAGAGAAAGGTGGACGAGCTGAAGCAGAGCCAGGAAGAGGAGCAGCGTAGCAGCCTTATTGATTGGTCCCAGGCACAGAAGTATCACCAGCCGAGCTCCACAGATGGAAACACTCCCCGTAAGTGTAACTAATTATTATATAAATAACTTTATACTTAATTATATTTAAAAAACAACCAGGATCCAGCAGTTCGGGGGAGAACATGTGCATTGAGGACAGCAGCGACGAATGGGAGTCCTACAAAAGCTGCGAAGAAACATTATCCCCAACTTTTGAAGAGATGCCGATGCCTAATATATGCCCTTGCATGTACGAGCAGTATCGCGAGCTGGAAGCCTTGTGCCGGAACATAGCTCCCATGCCAAGGTAGTTAGGAATCCGTGGTTACAACAAATCTTTCATAAGTTTCGACATTTTGATAGAAAATTCGGTTTTTACTATGTTACGATAATTAAATTTTTAGTACAACAAAAAACCTACGTTTTATAATAAATCAAAATTAAATTATTAAACGAAAAAAAAGTCTTCCTTGTGTCTGCAGCTTTCTTTTAGCAATTTTCTCTGCTTTTGGGGAATAAAAAAATAATAATAACAAAATAATCTTGAGGTTTATCTGCCACATCTGTTGTTTTATTCTTTAGCTTAAAAAATAACGAAGTTGTATTGATATTAGTTTTAGGAAGTGCTACAGAAAGTTTAGTGTTTTTTAAAACACTTAAAAAGGTGTTAAAAATGATGCTACAACATTTAACATTGTACGAAAAGCAAAGCTATTTGGCAACTAACAAATTGTATTGCATACTTTTAGACACCTTCTTAAGGAGTTATTATTTTTCTATTAATTTTTCGATTGTTCCTATAAGAGCTATATAAATAATACAACATCCATATTGAAAATTATTAAGAGTAACATATTACTAATATATAAACTCAAATCACGAAGTTGATCAACATTTGCTTAAAAACAACAATCATTTTCCGTTCGTTCTTGTGACTAGATCGCCTCGCCTGTTGATCGGCTGTAAATTTGAACAAACAAAAAATCGAGAGTTAACCAAGCAAGATCTCGTAGACGACTGCAAATAGAAATATGAAATAAGGCGAGTGCGACGCAATTGTTGTTACTTTAATGGTTATTGCTATTGTTGTTATTCTTTTGCTTTTGTTGCTATACTTGGCACTCACATGATTGTTGCTTTTTTGCTCTCGCTTTTCGCTATTGCTTCTCGCTTTTCCATTTCCATTTCACACTTTCGAAAATTGCATTCTGCTGTCGTTTGAAATGCTTTTACAGTTTACAATTTAGCATTTGCGTAACGAAAAAAAAAAAGAGCGAGTGCAAATTTTGTACGCTGGGAGGTTGGGGCAGGGGCATGGTGGCAAGTGGAAGATATAGTAAAGTCAATTTTTGTTGCTCTCTGCTTCTAGCAGTCTCTCTCTCTCTCTCTCTGGCTTCTGTTAAGTTTTATTATTGCGTATTTTGTGCTTTATTTTTTTTCTATATCCCCACTGTCGTCCCTCGCCACGGTTTCTGCGCATTAGAACTATTTGAGAAGAAATGTTTTTCGATATTCATTTTGTTATGGCGGTGCGAACTGAAAAATACAAAGCATATTTTGTAAAATTGCCGCAAAATTAACGCAAAAATTCGGCAGACAACAACAACAGAGAGCTTTGACAGCTCTTAAAAATGTTGAAAGGAATGTTGTTCAATTTTTGTCTTCTCGACGCGGTCAATGATAAATCTTTATATTTTTTTTCATGCCCCGACTGACGTAGGAGACGGCGGCTACTTTCCGCTACTTTGCTCTACTTTGGGGCGTGGTCAACGCCCACTTGCTTCGGGGACACCGTGACGTATACGCGATATTGTGATAAATTAGTGAAGAGAGAAAGAGATGGGTTCCCATAGTCGCAAAATTAAGTATTTATATGAAAGCTTTGGGGTGAAGAATCCTAAGAAGAATGTAGAAGAAAGTAGACATCAAATAAAGTAGATTCTTAACCAAAAAAAAATTTAATAATAAAAGATCTAAAAACTGTTTGATTAACAAATTAATTGCAAGGGATTTTTACGGTTTAAAACAGAATAGAAAACAGAATATGGTTTTAAACATAATAGGTACCTTACTGACCAAAATGAATATGATCACATATTTTTTCTGAACTTACGTATACGTAATATTTTTGATTGAATATTGCGCATCCGCAGTGTTGCCGGCGAGAACTTTCTAAACCCGCAATCGAATGAAATTGAAACCTACCGAGAACTGTCGAGGTGATTGGGGTTATAAGTGGGGGTCCAGGAAAGTCATCCTTATCATCTGACGATGCATTTCGATTGCACATGAAGTGGGCGTGAGCCCCCGCGATAAGCCACAAGTAGTGCGGTGCAGATAAGTCAGTGAATGGGGGCTTGGAATCTGTAGGTGTTAGATTACCGCCACAAGAGGGCAACGAGTGTTAAGTGGGGCCAAGTGGGGTTGCAACGTCGTTTTTGGGAAGGTTAAGGTGACTGCAAGGCATTTCCAAGTGCATTTATAGATCTTAATCAAATCAATTTAAGGTAAATATATATTTCTAAGTCTGATATCTCTAACAATTTCAATCTGCTTAATACCCAAAATGGTATCTCCCCAATTTGTGATTCCCGCGCACCAGACCTCAAGTGGAAATTGCTTTCAGCATTTTTAAATTGCAATTTGCATTCAAGATATTTAAATTGGGATTGCGCCGCAGTTAGACGTGATCGCGACCGAGACTGCGATTGCAATTTTATTTGAAATTCTATGAACGATTTTCGCGGAACTCGGGCTTTGTTGGTTATTTATAATGGAATATATGTAAGTGGCCCGTCTCTGCAAGCACGCTTGAATTTCGTTTGCATTTCACCCGCCTAACATCAAAGCATTTACGATCGATCAATGGCTCAATCAAGCCTTTTGTCTCTCTGCCTCGGATCGCAATTTAAATGCGACGAGCGAACGCTCAACTGAAAATGATTCAATTTAAAATGGACTATAAAAAAAGAGCAACAGAATTACTATTTAGTTTGAATTACCCCGTTAATGGATAAATTTCGATTCAAGTAAATCCTATTGAAAGAAAGTTAAAGGTTTTTAGATTTTAATATATAGGAAATAGGTGATTTAATGGAATTTCTTTTATTAAAACTATAAAATTAGTTATAATACTTTAAAAGAATATTAATCAATATTTTTACTCCAATTTTATACTCCACTTTTTAGCCTGAAATTAAACCATTATACATTAATAGCCGTACATAGATAATACATAATTGAATACAAAAATATTTCACTCAAAATAAGTGATCCCAAACCGTTCGAGCTGAGATTTACGCTTCTGTGTAGGGCAGCGGTGCCCATACGCATACATTGATAAGTTAGACGGCATACAAATGCCTCTACTGTCGGTGCAAGCAGAGCTCGGGCAGCGAAACTTGTAGACTCGCGAGTCATCACTGTTGTAGGGTATCCCAGGCGCATTCCGCTCAATATAAATAAGTAAATTGAGACTGCAAAGTGCTGACTGATTGTTATTGCCTCTGATGATGTATAATTTTAGAGTGCACTTAATTAATAGCATCAGCAGCAGCAGCAGCAACAGCAATAATAATGTGCAGTCACAAGAAGAATAAAGGCCCAAGCCGCCGCCAAACGACGACTGTCAACACTTGTAAATAACATTCATTTCTTTCCCCAAAAGAACACGTTCCATGAGAATATTTCTGTTGTTTTTCATACGGTTTTTATCCAGTTTTGTTTTGGTTTTAATCATTTTTATTCGTTTTCACACTGTCGACAAACATTCCTTTTGTTGTTGTTGTTTAGTTCATTTATTAAATTCTTCGTCTACGCCAAGCCTTCGATTTGGGTTTATTTGTGTTTTCTCTGTGGGTGTGTATATTTTGTTTTTCTTTATAGTATTTGTATTATAATTTTCTTTTCGCTTGTTTTAATTGCCTTTTCTGATAACGAGAGTTTTAATTGGTTTTTAACAGTGGCTAAGTTTTTCATTTTGTTTTTACAATCTCTTGTTGAAAAATAGAAACACTTTTTGCTTGACTTGGGTTACCTTTTTGTTTTGTTTTTTCTTATATTCTTTATAACATCATCATCCATTTATCTGCTTATTAAAAATAGACAAAAAAAACGTGTCTTCGTTTTGCAATTGATTGCGAATTGTTCATGTTGTTGTTTTTGTTGTTGTTGTTAGTGCCTGAGCATGCCGACCAGCAGCAGAAAAAAAAGAACTACCAAGAAAACATACCAAAAATACCTAGAGGTTGGAAAAAAACCAAATAAATACCAAAAAGTTTAACAAAAGTAAACATGTTTGAATTAAGAACAAATTTTATTTGCTTTTCTTTTCGCTTATTTTATGCCTTTTCGCATTTACTCCGATCGTTTGTTGTAAACAATAATTAAATATAATTAAGGGTTCTGTGTGTTCGACAGGGGGTTTTGGGGGATTGTATTGCGGGCTTCTTCGACAACATTTAGAAACTAAGATAAGAACTAAACACTAAACTAGGTCAAATGTACAATTACATAAATAATAGCTCACAAAGTGCGTTTCTCTAGAACACAACAAACAAAAAAAAAACAATTTCTCTTTTGTATAGTTTTTTTTACCTGCTTAAATGTTAACAACAAACAAGTTTGCTAAACAAAGACACAAGCAATACATTACAAAAAAAAAAAAATGTCTGTAATATAGTTGGCTAAATATATCATATTTATATATATAGTATATATATATATGTAAATATATATGTGTATGCAAGTATTATCATATAACGCTTCGTAATAGGTTCTATATAAACATTTACAATTACAGAAAGGACACCGTTTGATCTTCCTCGAACTCCTCCCTCCTCTTTAGCGGCCTGTTTCTCCTTCTTCTCTTCTTCCTTCATTCGTTTTTTTTGTTTTTTGCTTTAACAATGTGCGATTTTACAGTTTCTCCTTTCTGTGTTGTCCTGCAGGATATGCTAGAATGCTTGAAGCACAGTAGTATAACAGTTTCTTCTTCCTCTCGCTCTCTCCAAGCTTTTCAACTCTCCTACTTTCCTCTCCTTCACCTTCTCTTAAGTATCTCTGGGGGGGGGGGGGCGGTGGCGATTGGATTTTTCGGGGCGAAGTTTTTTTTTTTTGTCTCGAAAAGAAATTCGTTTCACAAATTGTACTATATATACCGTAAACATGTATATTATGTTTCTCGTGTGTGTGTGTGTATAATATGTTTTTGTTTTTCTAAAATATATATATAATAGCATAACAAATTTTCAACAAAAATCGAAAATCGATCCATAATCATTAAGCATAGTTTTTTGTTTGATTTAACTAGGAGAGAAAGAGATAGAATGCAACAAATCTTCTGTCTCTTAGTGGGTTTTTCTGTCACTTTTTCGGTAACTTTTACTTTTCTTCTTCTGTATTTTTTGTTTGTATTTCTTTTTACGTTAAAAACCTGGTTTTTGTTTTTTGCCTAATTAAAATACTAAAGCTGCACGCCGCCAGGGGGCGCCCCGAGGTGTGTGTGTGTGTGTTGTGTGTGGGCGTGGCGGGCGCCCCCTGACGGCGGCCAACGAAGGAACCTACAGTGCGGCCTCGCCAACTCGCAAATGACCTTTAATTTTTAGATTCTTCTTATTTTTTTGGTTGTAACTGAACTGAAGTGATTAACTTGAAGGGTGTGATTGATGGGGAAAGAGGAGTCTTATACAATTGCTAGCTTGATTTGTGTTTGGTTTTCGATTCCGTTTTCTGGCAGCTTGTTTTGGGGGGAGGGCACATTGCGAGTTAGCGAGGCGCCACTGTTATTACGCATACGCCACAGTGGAAATTGCTCTGGCCCTTTACTAGGTGTTTTCTTCTCGATTCCTCTCCACTCCTCCTCTGCTCCTTGGCCGTTGCTCCTAGGACTCGTGCTGCGGCTGCCGCTCCTACTCGTGCTCCTGCTCCTGCTCCTGCTCCTGCTACATGGCTCCGCCAGATCCCGCTCCTACTTGGCATTGAGTATGTCCTCGCGACAGGCCACGGCCGCCACCAGGGCCGCACCGCGGCCAGAGCCATCCTCGGACAACATCAGATCGAACGTAATGCCCGGCTTGATCAGCTTGGAGATCTTCTCCACCATCAGGTTATGGAACTTGGGATGGAAGCGATAGACACTGCCATCAACGCCCACCGTAACATGCGGCTCGTCCATCTTATTGATCAGGGTGGCGATGCCGGCGGAGACGAGGTGAGCGGCCCGCGCGGATACGCACTCACAGATGTAGCGAACATTGGCGCAATCGCCATCGGTGGCATTGGTCAGGCCCAGCTCCTCGAGCACTAGGCGGCAGTTGGTAAAGTTGCCCGGCTCATCAGCTTCAATTTCGCTCACATATTTGGTAAAGAACAGGCCACGGGTATTTAGCACCTCCGAATCCTGGCCGTTGAAGAGAATGCCCGCCTGGGTCATCTTGACCAGAACGAGACGCACCAGCTCGCCCATATACATGCCGGAGATCATCTTCTCGAAGGTCTGCTTGCCGGGATTAATGCTATGCACATCGATGTCCCGATCGAATTCGGTGCGGACAAAGTCCAAAGCGCCATTATCGCCAAAGGCACCCCATTCCGTGTTGATAAGGACGTGCTTCTTGCGCGGATCCTCGGCAACAAAGAGTTCCGCCTCCTCGACACGCTCCATATAGCAGGCATTGGCGCCGGTGCCAACAATTAGACCAATTTTACAGTTGTGATTCTTCCAGGCGCAGCTCATCAGGGTGCCGGTGGTATCATTAAGGATGGCGCACACATCGATCTGAACGTCGCCGCGCCGGGCGATGGCATCCTTTAGCAGCTGCACCACATCCTCGTTAACGACGCCGGCACAATTGAAGCCCTTGGTCCAGGTCTCCAGCAGGCCCTTGGTCAGGCCCAGCTGGCGCAGCGGGAAGGAGAAGGTGAAGCCGAGCGGCAATCGCTCGGCATACACATTATGCTCGGCCATAAAGTTGGATAGGCACTCGGCTATGTGGTCGAAAAGCTGTGTCCCCGAACCGATCATGATGTGCTGCGGGATGGCATAGATGCGCGACTCCATTTGGAAGTCATTGTTCTCCTGCAGGTGGATGAGAAGCACACGGAAGTTGGTGCCGCCGAGATCCAGGGCCAGGAACTTGCCGCGCTCATTGCCGTTGGGCAGGTCCTGCACATACGTCACAAAGCACTTGACATTGGCCTTCGGGTGCGTGTCCTTGGCAAGGCCGCGCCGCAGCTCGTGCAGGATGCGATAGCACAGCTCCTGCACCTTCTCGTCCGAGAGCAGTAGCTGCTGACATAACTCGTGCACCATCTTCTTTTTCTCTGCTGCGGATGCGAGTGCTATTTGCTGTGCACTCGGGCTATTTGTCGTTGCATTTGTGGCCGTCGCCGTTGCCGTTGCCGACGTTGCATTTGTCGCTTTTGTGGCCTGCGCTGCCGCTGCACTAGATGCACTCACATCCCCCCCGTTCGCCACGCCCACTCGGTCCGTTTCATCGCGACTGTGACCGTTCTGTTGGGCGCTATTTATGGACACGCTCCTCATGGCCCCGTTCAGCTCCCGATCCATTGCCTTTGGCTCCTGGGCGCGATCGCTCGCTCTTACACTCTCACACGGCAAAAAAAAATAAGGTGGTCAGTGCTCGCAAGTCGAGTCGAGTGCTTTTCTATTTTCTGTTTTCAGTGTGTCCGAGACGCCGACAATTTTTGTGCTCTCCGTTTTATTTTCGTCCGCTGTACGCGTCCGCCGCTCGAAACGTTTTTTACGGAATTAAAACCACTCGCCACGAGCTGCTCACTTTACGCTGCCGCTGCCGCTGCTGCGTCGCTGCCAGAGCCAGCGGCGACGGTGACGACAACTGCGACGCTGCTCTCTCTCTCTCCCAGTCACTGGCCCCCTTCGCTCCGCCGCGCTCTTTGGTGCGCCTGTGTGCGTTGTGAAGGAACCTTGAAGGTCAAAACTGAAAATTAGTATTGGGGCGGGCTAGTTGGAGATATGGCGCGTATATCTACGCCGTTTTTCGGGCCCAGCGCCGCAAGCAAGAGAGCCGAGAGTGGCAGAGCGATGCGGTGACTCAAGTTCATGCGCCGTGGAGGTCGTGATATTTTGCCAAGTCATAATATCTTGCACCTCTAATGGCAAAGCTTTTAAGGTTTATTTTACTATTGCCAAGTTATCTCATACGAATTATTACAAATTAAACCTTTTAATATATTATTAAATTATACAAAATTGTATTATTATTATCAAAAATATTATCAAAAATTATTTGTTTTTACAATTTAACAAATTTAACATGATGAACATCGAGTTATTTCCACCGCATAAACGCGAAACCGCAAGGGCCTGCCAGCTCCGCCGGACGAATCTCTCTCTCGTCTCTTCCGTTCGCAAGAGAGAGCTCTCGTTTGCCGTCGTCAGCAAATTTGGTGGATACCCTACACAAGATTAGGCTATATGACAAGTTCTTGTTTTGCTTATTGTATCTAAACAAGGTTCAAATTATAGCTTGAATCAAGTACGTATGATTAATTTTATGCCTTTTTCGTAATAACTTTACATTTTGTTCAATAAAATAATTAGATACATACATATGTATACTATTGTTGATCATTTAATTAACAATACTTTATAAATTCCTTAGAATAAACAATTAGTTCTCAGGGCCTTTCGTATCCTTTGAGATGGATCCAAAAATGATTATAATATTAACAACTATTGAAGCTTTTTTATATGTCTCGCTTGCAGGGCATCACAAAATCGTTATGGTGATCGTTTTATGTGTTATTGGCTGCGTGTAGGCTTCGTTCCTTGAACCTCTGTGCTTCCCCCACTGCCCGTCGCACGAAAAACCCATGAGCAGAGTTTGTGGGTTCCGCTCTCTTGCGGTAACAGTATAACAGTTCCAGTACAACTGAGAGTCGGCGACATGCTCAGTTTACTTAACAATTGGGAGAACAAGTTTGGTTTGCTTAGCTGTTGCCTCCCCCTCTCCCAACAATCCTCCTTGCCTATTTCCATTTGTTGGAATTCTTGAGTTCTGGCGACGCGTCAACATCCTCGCCTTGGCTTTTTCCCGTTTATCGCGTTTTTTTTTTCCGTTTCTTTTTACTTTGCCTTTGGATGTCCGTGGGGCTCGTCAGCTGCCCCGCCCCCCCTTTCGTACCCGCCCCCTCTTTTGGTGAGGCGATTGATGTGTATGTGTGTGTCTGTGTACGTGCCATGGAGCTTGAAGCTCACGCTCTTTCCCTCCCTCTCTCTCATCCGGTGGGGGCCAGTTCAATGGAATTTTGTTGTTGTTGCCTATTGGTTTTTCATATTTTTGCAAGCAGATTGCATTTGCCATTTCATTCGGCTCCAGTATTTATGCATAGTTGTTTAAGGTCTTTCCATTTTTTTTTCCTGTCCAAAGAGGCTCGTCCGCAATTGCAGCAACAACAATAAAAGCGAGTCGAACTAAAAGTGAGTGTTCGCATGTATGGATGTGTACATTTATACATACATACATACATATGTATGTAAGTCAGCATGCTTGCAAACGTGTGTACTGGCATGTGGCCTCATAACTGTTATACAAGACTAGACATTGACAGCTGAGGGAATCATAATAGTAATTCAATATACATATGTAGGTAATGGATATGCTGATAATTATGATTGGGATAAAAATTATCATAAGAATGTGTATTTCAAATCAGTTAACAAGAAAAGATTAAGGAATATAGCATGTATCAATATAAATCTTTATTTACACACAGGATTTGATGGCTAAAAATCTTTTAATATCACTTATTGGGTAAAATATATACTTATGTACACTGCTTGTACTTAACAAATTTGATTTACATATTCCTAATATTTGGCACTACTTTGGCACTCATGGCTTGACCTCTGCTGTTCACATATGCGCATACACGAGTATTCCATTCGCTCACACGCCCCCTGGCTAACAGAAAGGGGGAAATAGTGAGAGGGCGATGACGTCTGGGGCGAAGCAACAACAGCAACGACGACAACTTCCTCTCCCTGCTCTGTCTGCCTGTTGGTGACTCCCACACTTGATGCGGTGCACGTGTGTTCCGAAATAATTTGGCAAAAAAATACAACAACAAATCCATTAGGCTTTTACGACAGTTGCTGGCCATAAAGCTCCAAAAATAAATAAAGCTCCCAAAATCACAAAGTGCAAAGTGCATTAAAAATTCAGTGACTTTCTGATGTCTTCAAGAAGTTTTCAGCTGGCTGGGAGTGTCGCTCTCTATACGTACATATACTGTGTGTGTGTGTGCACGAGTGCATACATATGTATGTGTGTGTTGGCTGTGTGACAGAAATGATTAATTGTTTATCTGACTCGGTTACACGTTCCGTTACTCAGGAACACACACACCGACGGCAATCTAACCCCATACAAACGTATCTAGAAAAAAAGATCTGATAGTCAAGCCGGATCATCAAGCCGAAATTCGGAACACCCTGAAAGGCGCTCAGATTGCATATTTTTTTCCTTTTTAAAAGAGGGTCGGACAACGGAATGTTTAGCTCGGAGCACGACAACCAAACCCACCCTCCATACATATATGTACATATGTATGTATGTAATTCGATCCTAGGATCTTGAAAAGAAAGTTGAGCTTTTTCAGAAATTAAGTTTCCAAGACGGGAATGAAGTATTTATTTATTTTTACTTACAATATTTACTTAAAAAGTTCTTCCTAACGCTACCACTATTAAACTTATAATTTAATAAGCTAATAACACAGGACATGATTTGATTTACAACATACAATATAAAATGAATATGAAGGCTATAAATAAGTATATTTGATTGCAAACTACTTTAAGAACTCAAAACACCCCGCACAAAGGTGTGTAAAGTCAACTACGTACATTATTATAATGGATAATGGCAAACGGGACTAGGAGTGGTAGTCGCCGACGCCATTTGTTGTTTCTTTGCCACTTGGACTCTGTTATCTGCAGGCACGGAAATTGCTTTGGCGAAATGCGAAATAACATTGGTGGAAGAACAAGGTGGTTCCAGGGGCCAAGACACTTGAGATGTGGGGGCCCGGATGAAGGCGTGGCGTTTGATTTCATGACTGAACAGTTATAGATTGGTAAGACCTCTTGATGATAATCGATCTTAACTTTAAGTTCGCAGGCTTATAGAAAATACTCATATACTATGAACAAACCTGTGTAAAATAAAGTTGAATAAAAGCAACTCTTTGGTTTCTTTGGAAATCGATCAAATGCCTTAAAAAGGTGTTAAGTGGCTGCGAATTTCCCAAAAATCAAAACTGGTTTCTTCTATACGTTTGTGGGGAAAACATATGTACATATGTGATACATGTGTGTGATAAGACCACACACAATTGGTGCATTGGCACCATGATTCAGCGTTTTACAAATGAGCAATGCATGACAGCTAAGCAACGAAGCATCATATTTCAAGTGCAGCCACACTTCGTTTGTGAATGATTGGAAAAAAATACGAATGTGTCATAACAAAAAATATTTAAAACAGACAAAGGAATATTAAATGGCTATTGGACTACAATTACTGATTAATATGAAAAGCGCAATAACAAATCCCATTGAACTTTGGCAGATCTTTGTTGTGACTTATAGCTCCAAAATTGTGCTTGATATGAGTTTTTATTTGACTTGAAACTTATCAAAAACTTAATAATTATTAAGATATTACTAACCTTTGATAGCTTCTGGCATGAGACCTTTTTAATTGGCTTTTTACAATAATAAATATTTAACATTTTCTTAGAAACTGACGCACTTTTATTTTATTACCAGAAGCATAAATGTTTCTATAGAAATTATGCGAAATAATATACTTTTCGTAATGAAATCGTAACATTTTGTTTATTTTTAGTCTAACAACAATAATGTGTGTTTTGGGGAAAAATCAAATTTACATAAAATACGGTTTGCATACTGAAACGAGGCAGAATGATGAAATTCCCCTTGACTGATGCAAAACCCAGGTTCCTCTCGGAAATTCCCCGTTAACAAAATTTCCGAAATAAAAAATTCAACTGGTTCCAGGAGTTTGGGGCTGCGTGGGAAGGAGAGAGGAGGCTGGTTGCTCCGGGTGTCGTTCAGCAGGACTTCCATCGCGTTTCATTCCATTTCTTTCCTTTCCTACCACGCCTTGAATTCCTCTGGATTTCGTCAGCCATTTGTTGGGTTTACCGCAAACTGTTATACAATGTCCTCTCGCTGTCCTCCCGTGTCACCTTCAACTGTTATAAGCGCTCGCTGTCGGCGTCGCTGCTGCCGTTTGCTGCGTCGTCTTGTATATTTTTTGTAGTACGCTTTTTGGGAATCCAGTTTTGGGGGCTCGCCCCATGGCACACACACAACGACGGCGCCGCGTGACTGTGTGTGTGTGTGTGAGTGTACATATGTGAGGGTTGTGCCCGTGTGCGCTTGCTCATCGCTCGCGGTTTGTATATACAAAATAATCGATTTCTTACAGCATTTTTATCGTAAGATATGTATTGCTGCGGCTCGTACTCTGTCTGTGACGTCAATGATGATGACGTAGCCCGCTGGCAATCTCTATCTCTCTCTCTCTCTCTCTCTCTTGTCTCCCCTTTTCGGTCCCCCATCGAGGGGTCAATGCAGCCAACGAAACCGCGTGGAAAATTTGTGAAAATCTGCGAAATTCAAACGCCCACCCGAAAGTCATGCCGGCCTTCGGTTTATAAACAAAAGTCATTAATTATAATACGTTTTTTTGGCAACTGTAAATAACTTCACGTGACGCTTTGAAACAAAAAGGCGGAAAAATTTTGAACTGACAGAAAAATATAACAAAAAATGTTGAGAACAAAATAAAGAAAAAACAAAACAAATGGCAAAAGAGATTAAAAAAATAAAATCAAAATTAGCGACAAAAACCCCATAAATAATGTAGAAATTCAACGAAAAATCATATACCGAAAACACTTTAATACAAAATACAGCAACTAAAAAATATAAACGCACATGTTTACGCACATATGCACAAAAACACAGAAATATATATAAATAAACTAATATTGTAACAACAAAAAAACAGCACAGATAGTCATAAAATGTGTTTTGTATTTTAAAAATATTTTGATATTAGTTAAGAAAAGCCTCACAACAGACAAGAAAAAACCACAAGAAATTAAAAACTATTATTGTTTTTGTTGTACTAAATGTGAATATTAATAGACACAAATATTGGTAAAAGTAATAAACAAAGAAATTTAAAGTAACAAAGGGAATATTTCTTATATACTATTGGTTCTTAAGAAATATATTATTAGAATATTATTTTGTTATAAACCATTTCTACAAAACGTTTTTTTATTTCAGCTTTAAAAAATTAGATTTAGATTTGAAATTCCCAACTAGTGTGTTGGTCACTAAATGGATACTGATGACAGGCATCGGCTAGATGTCTTGAAACAGCATAAATATAAAGCTTCGAATCAAGCCAGTTTTATCTTGTTATTATTATGTTTAATTTATTATTTTTTGGATATTCCTTATTAAGAATTACCTAACTTGACCTTTGGAGTTATACAATGCGCTGGGTAAACTGCATTTGCTTATAAACTCTTCACTTTTTTATATAGTTTGTATCTGAATCTGTTGCTGTATTATTTAGAAAAAGATCACACACAAGACACTTGTTTTATTATCCCCTTCAGTCGCTCTGCCTCTGCTAGACACTGTGCAACATAGAATATTCCGTAAAATTGTAAAATAAAGCTTAAGAGCTTCAGTTTTATCTGTACAAGTGTAATATTTAGCGAAGTCTTACAGAATATTGAGTTAACAAGCTTAAAAATAAATTAATTGACATACTACGAGACCTGGAATCCTCTTGAAACTAACCAAGATCGGTTACGGATTCAAATTTTGTAAGTTCTTGTAGAACTTTTCATGTCATGCACAGTGTTGCCACTTGTGGAGCAACCGATAGAGATACGAATCAGGTATCGATACTGAGAAAAGTAACCCGGTAAAATCTATTCAAATATCAAAGCTAGAATATAACACGAAATTCTCCGTAAAGGCTTACACAGTTAACATTATATAGAACAAACATTATAGCTCAAGATAAATCGGACAAGAAGTGGGTAAGTCACAAATACAAATCACTCAACGCTTTAAGCAGATATCAAAGAATAACACAAATGGCAAAAACTAAAATAAGTATGAATAAGAATTCGATTTAAAATAATGCGCGGCCAGTGGTTGTCATTAAAAATCCGCTCGTTCGGCCTTCGAAGCGGTTGGCTGCTTCTGCGGGAGTGGCGGGGCACGGGCTCCTCTGGAAATTTTCCCCTCGTTGGGCAAGGTCAATGGGGAAACAAAAAAAAAAAAAAATGGGCGGCGAATAAACTTCAGTCAAGGTCAAAGGCGTATAACAGTTAATGCGCGAAGCGGCGCCGCCCTCGAAGATTGCAAGTGATCATCACGAAACTCGTTTCTCTCTTTTTTTTATCTTAAAACTAAAAATATCAACAAAGACGCGACGCAACGGAACAAAACTGGTTCCCAAATGCTGATAAAGGCCCCCCAGACGCCTAGAAATCGGACAATTAGAGTTGTCTTTTGCCTTGGAAACGTTTTCGGTTTCGATCGCAAGGTTTGATTTTTTTTGGGCAAAAAAACAACCGAAACACGTTTCCGACACATGCGGCGACGTCGGGGGCCGTGAACTGCTGCTGCCAGATTAGGCGGCGTCATTAAAATCGTAATAAAAAAACAACGCAAGTGGCGCGATGCTGCGTCCGAATAGCACGTGAAAGTTAGATCTTGATCTTAAATTTGAAAATGTACTCGCGCGCGCTTTGACAGGGCTGCCAGATGGGAGAAAACTAGAAACAGAGCTGCCAGACATATTTGTTATGGTATATTTTGTTGGTATATTTAAAATAGTACATTGCACATATTTTTTAACTACTTAAACGATATTTATCTAATGGAAAAACTAAAGTACATTTAATAATTATATCAAAGGAAACTAAATATATATATATATATATACATTATATATTCTTTAGCAATAAATTTCAAAAATTGTACTCGATTATTGAAAATAATGCATATACTGAAACCATCGATATATTCCACCTGGTTTAATAGAAGCAAATACTGAAAAGTTATGCTTGCAGTTGACTTTTTCGCATTTCCCTGCCTTCTGTAAGCTTTAAAGCCTTAATATTATGCTATATAGAAATCATTTTATCGATTATATCGATAGTAACATCGAAAGTATGTGCATATCTAACAACGCAGTTTGTTGTTGTTACAACTAAAGTTTATAAAATGTATATTTATGCGCGATGGTTGTGGTTGCCAGCTTTTGCACGCGTACATATATATAAATATTTGTTTTAAACTCAGGCATTTGAATAATAGCCGTTGAGCCGCGCTAAAACAAAGAACTACCAAATACGTTACAACAGCGTCTTTTATTATTATTATTGTTATTATTATTATTATTATTGTTATTATTATTATATTTATTTTCTTGTGGCTGCTGTGCGGGAGTGTGTGGTAGTGAAAGAGTGCTGATAGTAAGTTGGCGAAAAAGGAGCAGAGAATGACAACGTCGACAATTAAGCCTGCGGGCAACGAAGATGTACCGCCCGCCGGAAAGGGGCTGGTGCGGGACGATTTGGGAATGAGCATGGCCGGCGGCGATGTGGGAGTGGCCGCCGCAGCAAGCTTGACGAAGCGCGACTCCGAAGAGGATACGTGGTCTTCCAAGGGCTACAACTACATCAACCCGTTTGTCCATCGCGTCGAAATCGACAGTCACATTGAAGTGGCCAAGGTGGGTGTATTTCCTATTACCCACCACCCAACACCCCCCACCCCATTTCCATTCATTCATGCAAATCCAGCCCATGTGCGATCTCCACTGGTGAAAGAGAGAGAGAGAGAGAGAGAGAGAGAGATAAGGAGAATGAGAGAGTGCTTTCTCTTGGAGCCTCTCTCTCCTTCGCATTGCACTTGACATGAATCTGCCGTTACATTTGCTTAGTGCTTCTTAGTCTTTTTAGCATGGTTTACTTTTGTTTTTGTTATTGTTGGGTTTTTCTTCTACTACTGCTTCTTCCTTATTTTTTTTTTATCTGGCGCTGTCGCCGTCTCTGCCTACGTCAGCGTTTTGCTAACGGCAGCGAGAATCGTATGATTTTCTTGTTCGCCTTGTTGTTGTTACGCCCCACTATTGCTGGGTTGTTGCTGTTGTTGCTGTTGCTGCTGCTGCTGCGAAGCGAAATACGAAATACAAAGAAGCGAAGGAAAAAAAAAACGCCGGTTCTTTTGGCATGTGTGCCATTGTTTTGCCCTCTCTCGCCTCCACTCACCCAGTCAATCGTTGTCTTGTTCCGCTTTGTTCCCGTTGCTTTCCCATCCGCCTTACACAATGTGTAAGTGTGTGTGTGTGTGTGAAAAAACTGAGACTCTGGGCATATAGGGGTTAAATCCAAACCATCCATAACAAGATTGGGAATTAGAAGGAAAATTCGTTATACTACAGATATTAAAAATCTATATAAAATATGGAACTGGCGAATGTTTGAAAAAAATTATTTTATTTATCAGTTTATATTGAGGATAAAGATATTATACCCACATAATATCAAAATATGGACTTGAAAATATAAATATTTGCTTTATTTTTAATGTTATTTGAAATTTTTGAATTTAAAATTGTTTTTAAAACACTTGTGCTTCGAATATATATTTGAAAATATAGAGAATATCTAGTATTTTTCAAATATTTTGCTTTTAAAAGTTGCTGTACACATCTATCGATTTTGTTGCCATTTGGAGCAGCTTTAGTAGATCTATAAGCACATTTATCGATATGTTCGATGCAACCTGCATTTTCAATTTCAAACAATTTCAAACGTTGAAACTTTAAAGCATTTATAATTTGAACTATCGTATACTATACTATACTATATAACTATCCAAATCTATCCTATTCCTATCCTATTGTATTCCTATCCATGGTGATATTACAACAAAAGGTTATTAGAATATGAAAGTATATGATAATATTATTTTGTACCGAATAATTATGATTACAGCCCTGATTCACAAAAGATCTCGTGGTTTATATACGTAACAACCTTTAGATTACCGGCTATCTTTATTGTCAGTGTCATGTGTTGACTGCTTTCTTTACATTTTGCACATTTTTTATTTTAACTGCTTCGGCTTTTTGACATATGAGCCAGCACTCACTCGGGTTCCAAAGAACAAAAGTACAGTTCAACGGCTTTACTCCTCACTGACCCCCACCCTACGTTTAAGTATATACGTGTAGCAGTAGACCAATTAACCCGACACTTTATCCGCTGCCCCAGTGCAGCGTCAGTGGTTTTATTGCTTTTTAAGCGCCCGATAAATATTCGCACGTGGGCTAATGGGTAAATTTACCAGCTGGTGTTACAGCGTACAACCCAGGCCCCCAAAACCCAACCCCTTTTCCGATTTCCCATCACAGGGACATACAGACATAGATAATAATATTGTTAAAGCTCTCTGTATGTGCACTTGGCTCTAATTGCTGCGAGTGAAAAATAACACAATAATAATAAACAAAGAGCAATACAAGTGTTTCGGTTTGTTTACGGATCAGTGCAGGTTTACCCGGGAAATGATCTAATTTGGGTTAATAGGTGTGCACTTGATGCCAACAAAACCAATAAGCTCTCTCAATTCAAAGAGTTATATAAGATAAATATGTTTAAATATAATATCAAAAGCTATTTTAAACTCCATATCGATCACCAGTTTGTTACTTTTCCTATCACCTTGACACATTGATATCAATTAATTGAGATAATGCCCATAATTTGATAATTAAAAGTCAAGTCTGTGTATAGAGCTTTCTCCTCGTGTATGATAAATAGATGGGGCTGACACCGACTCTGAGTCACTCTGCCCCGTTTGTGGCGTGATTTAAATGGGTTTTCACTTATTTGGTCAGGGGATTTCTGGGGATATAGATATATATATAAACATACAGTAATTTGAGTGCATCTCTAGCCGACTAACCCAGTTCTTGGTAGAACGAGAGTCCCTGCAACAATCTCGAGCAGTAAACAAACAAATATATAGTCATAGAATCGGTAATCGAAAGAATCGACACTGCTGTCACAGGGAATGGCGCTATCGCTGAGTCAAGTTGCAAAGTCTAAACTAAAAACAAACACTGAATAATTATTCTGGCCTGCGATGAGGCAATAATACAAAACAGACTATTTAGCAAAAATCTAATGACTGTTTGGGATTAATATAATAGCATTAACTTGAAATGTAGTTTGATTTCAATGTGCACGAAAGTTTTTAGAACATATATTTTATAATAAGGGACTGATCATATATTACGTAATCATGTATATACCCTAAAGTAATCATTGACATACGAAATCGTACAAATTGTTTACCCATAAAACAAAATTGTTTTTGAATTTATTTTTAAATGAATTGATTCATGTTCATGTTTCTCAATAATCAAACATAATCATTTTCCTCCCCCTAGGTGATTCAGTCATAGATGTACAGCCTTTAAACTCAATAAGATCTCTTGAGAATTATGTAATCCATAAAGTTGCAGTAGAAAAAAAAGGGTTTATAGCTATCTACATAATCTGTAAGATCAAATTGATCAGATATTCCATTATCTCTGCCATATCTGTTAACCCAATCAAATGTCAGCTAAGATCAGTCGTTGACAAGGAAGCCAGCGCACTCATTGAGCCATTGACCCACTGAAATTATTTAAATATTAAATAAATGCAAAGCTTCGAGAGAAGCGCAGCTAAAATGTAGCTGTGGGGCTGTGTCGAGTGGGGGATTCCCATTGCGTGCACTGCACACCACACGAAAACCAGTTTCGCTTTCATTTTCGCTTCCGTCCAAGGTTCAAGGCACTCAACTGGCCCTGACATTGTTGCTGCCTGCCTGATGCCTGCTGCTCTCTCGCACTTCAGCCGGCGATTAGTTAGTAAATATGCATCTCACTTTGGCTCACCATATCTCTGCCAACAGTTGCGGTCAAGTTACTAGTAATTTCCAGATTTCTTTTGATCTTTACATTTATTTGTAAAGGATTTATAGCGTTTATAAGCTTTTCTTTTATGTAATCTTTAAATAAATGCTACATATTTCCAGGCAAAATAAAGACTTATATACATCATTCCCCATCAAGATCCTATATTATCTCTCAATTATTACGCAAACTGCAAAGGAGAACAAGAATACATCTAATATTTTATGTATAGTTTGATTATTTTCTGATATTTTTCTATAACAGTTAAACTTTAAGTATATAAAATGTATTTGGAGCCTATTATTATGTTAAGTGCTGTGCTTTCAAATATAAAATAGATAAAGTTATGCTTGAACAAACATAAGAATTTGAATTGGAATGTTTTATAAATAGAAACGGAATCTTTGTATAAATGGAATGTTTTTAAAGATAAACATTATCAAAAGTGGCTCAAAAAGTCGATGTTTGCCAATCTTTATGTTTTTTTTTTTTTTTTTTTTTTTTTTTTTTTTATTAAAAACAATCTCAACCGCATTGACCCCCGCAGACGTCGCTCAGGCTATTACCAAGTGTGTTTTCTTGGAAGCAATTTGATAAAAATCAAGAGGTCTCGGGTGGGGATCGACAGGCAAAGTTCATTGCGTTGCCCGGCAGGCCTCCACTTGACTGATAAGCCATGAGCAGCTCTCTAGCCACTATCAGGGCGATTGGTGCCCAGTCTGGTGTATTGTAAACATTGGCGACTAATTGATTTGTGGATCGTCTATTATTATTTAATATGCGGTCGTGTTTGCATGAAATTAATGCCAAACATTCTGTACGGCAATGCGCAATCATCATCATCGATTTAGGATTGTTGTTGAGGCGTGATAATCGTTGGGATTTCGAACGTGGAGCATGGCACGTGGTTTGGCTTTCACCTTGGCTGCGTGTCATATTTAATTGTAACCCTGAAATGCCAGCATATTTCTTTAATAGTTTTCTGCTATATACATTCTCTAACTATATTTACTTCTACATAAAATCTATGAAACCTCTCAGCAAAATGCGAAACACTAACTCTGTGTAAGTAATTCGAGTGTGTCTAATGAAATACAACAAAATAAGTCAAGTTGTTAGGTAGAAACCCATAAAGAAGTAAAGGTTACTAAAAGGTTTACAGTTTCTGGGAAACTAGAGTGGGGAAAAGCACACAGCTCTGTGTGTTTGCTTTAAAAAAAGCTTGTTTGGGTTTATTAATTAGGGTTTATGGGGCTTTAGCAAGCTTAGGTTAATATTTTTATTTTTTAAGCATTGACCACATTTGATGCCTATGATGAAAATGAGAATAAGTTTGGTTTTATTTTTATTTAGAAATGATTATTGGAGGTATCGGAAGTACGGGGGTATGGAGGTTTCGGAGGTGTGCAAGGAAAGAATTAGGCAGCAAGCCTCGCATTATTTAACTATACTTTCAATTATTGCGCCTATTAACACCTAAACCCAACAAGCACGTGCTTGGTGTCGCAAGAGCCACTTAACTGTAGTAATCGTAGTGTATAAATAAATCAAAATAAAATGTTATAAGGTGTAAGGTCTCTTCGATCGCTTTCCATCTCATTGCTTCCTTCTTGTTCATTTATCATATTTCCTGATGCCACAAAGTTAACCTAACTCCTGCCCTATCCTTATCCAGGTCTATGTACTGACAGTGCTGCTGCTTCCCATTCGCGTGGTGGGCTGCGTCCTTTCCATGATCTCTGCGTGGATGTTCGCCTGCATTGGTCTCTATGGCATGACCCTGGATGATCTTAAGAAGAAACCCCTCACCGGCTGGCGGAAGTAAGTGCTCTCAATTTAAATTATATATAATTATATATAATTTCTATTATTCCACGTTCATCACAGACAAATGCAATATATGACGGCACGTGCCATGCGTATGGTGTACGCCTCTGGATCGTTCCACTATGTTAGCATGAAGGGCACCCAGGCAACGGCGAAAGAGGCGCCCATTCTTGTGGTGGCACCGCACTCCTCCTACGTGGACTCCATCCTGGTTGTGGCCAGTGGCCCGCCATCGATAGTGGCCAAGCGGGAGACGGCGGACATACCGTTGCTGGGTCGCATCATTAACTATGCCCAGCCCATTTATGTGCAACGCGAAGATCCCAATTCCCGACAGAACACCATCCGGGACATTGTGTCGCGTGCACGCTCCACAGACGATTGGCCGCAGGTTGTCATCTTTGCTGAGGGCACCTGCACCAATCGCACAGCCCTGATCAAATTCAAGCCGGGCGCCTTCTATCCGGGCGTGCCCGTTCAGCCGGTGCTCTTAAAATATCCAAACAAATACGACACCTTCACATGGACCTGGGACGGACCCGGAGTGTGAGTAGCAAAAATATACAGTCTTAGAAAAACCACACACAAGTTATTTTACAAAACGTATTTATACAAAATGAATGATATTTATAGAATGTTGTTTATTTAATGCACAAACTCTTGCTATTTATTTATGTAATCTTTTGTTGTATTTACAAAATTTTAGATTGCGCCTTCTTTGGCTGACAATGACGCAGTTCTACAACCGCTGCGAAATTGAATACTTGCCGGTGTACACACCCTCGCCGGATGAAGTGGCCGACGCCAATCTGTATGCCAACAATGTGCGCGAGGTGATGGCCAAGTAAGTGGAGCAGCCAGCTTTGTGTTCATTTTCTACATTTCCTAGAAATGGAAACAAAACAATTTGCTTTTAGTGCCGCCTATTTATAAACATTTCAAGGCAAAAGCGTGTAATCAAGCTCAAAATTAAACAATTATTAATTCTTTTTAATTACTAATTCGCTTTTATTTACTAAACTAAACAGTTAATAATATGTAATGTTTAATATATATAATTTCTTGCAATTTGCAGGGCTTTGGGCGTGCCCACATCGGACTATTCCTTTGAGGATGTGATCGTAATGAGCCGAGCACGCGATATGAAGATTCCCTTCCCTGGCGACATCGTTGAGATTGAGCGTACCATCGAGCGGTTGGGCCTAATCGAAAGCCAGCGAGATACCGAATTGTGCAGAACCTACCACATGCAGTCGAATACAGATCGTTTGGATATTATAACGTTTGCGGAGCTCCTACAGATTGATCTGAAGAATGTCAATCTGCACAAGTTATTTGCTTTGCTCGATCATGTGAGTCTATCTCCCTCTGATTGGCAGCGAGATCCTAATTATGAAATCTTTTCTTTTAGCGACGAGTGGGTGCGGTGAGCCTAAAGAGCTTCCTGCTTTGCTCCCTATTCTGCAAACTGAAGAACTCCGATCTAATGAGCTTCCTTCGGGCCCTGATTCATGTAATATATATATATAAATTTTATGAATTATTATTATTACTTCTATGAGTAACTTATATATTTTTATGGCTTGCAGTTGTATAGCAAATCTAGTCAGCAGATTGACCGGGAAAGCTTTGTGCGTCTGCTGAAGCATGCTGGCGGCAAGCTGAATGAACAAAAGGCCCAGGCGCTCTTCTATGCTCTGGACACGGACAACCTGGGCTATGTCTCATTCGGTGGGTGTTCTTTTTTTCCCAATAAAATTCACAAATAAACTAAACTATATGCGCCGCCTACAGATGCCTTTGTGGAGCACACGGAGAAGCAAAAGTCGACCTACAAATTCCTGTACCACAAGTCGGAGCACATAAGGAGATCCAAGGCAACTTCCGGCAACTGAAGCTAAGAGCTGAAGCACACCTTCAGTTATTTATTTCCCAATTATGTGGCTAGCGAGGAAGGAGGCAAGGGGAAACCCAAAAAGCGGAACATTCAACTGTCGAGTGTATATTTTTAATATTTATTTTACATTGCGTAGCTCCCTACCCCCTTAATCTAAATTGTAATATTATTACCATAGTGCTACCTTTTTTTTTTGCTTCTTTGTAAAAGCTTTGTTTATTATCTAAACTAAACGAAAGTCATTTCATCCTTGTGATTTTTATATACAAACACACACCCTTACATTTAAAGAATATATATATGAATATATATATATATATAGCATATATGTAGAGGCAGGCAAAACGCAACCACCAAAACGCCCTTGAATATTTCCTATTTCCCTGGATGACATGAGGAAGGGCAAGCCATAAGTATATAAGGTGTCCGATGAAGCTATGAACCTTTTGTAATGTCCCTTCTTATGTCCAAAATTAACTGGAACATCCAAGACCAAGAACTGCGACACCACTTTCTAACCAAACAAACTGAATAACCACCTATAGTAGCCACACACAAACACACACTAAATGAACATATATATTATATATTGTGCTATGATCTATATTTTCCATTTTGGAAAAAGAAAGCCACCAGCCATCCAAGGCACTGTAAAATCCCTGTGTAAGCACTTACTGCTACTGTTTAACCAAAGACCTTTTAATAGCAAGATGAGTAACGACCATGAGAAACAAGAGAGCGACTCTCTTTACTCCTGTGGCTCTTAAACAAAATTTGAAGAGAGGCGTTACTTATCCTGAAGCTGATTTCACAAAATTGATATTTATAATGATCACAAAAGTTAGCAATGATAAATTCCGAAATGAGTGCAAAAGGCGAATAGTTTAAAAGCTTAAACTTAAAACGTAAGTAAGTACAATTATTAAGCTCACTGATTTTGGCTGAAACATTTGAATTTAGGGATCTCCTTTGATCCGCTTATAAATATTATAAATATATATATTCAGTTCTATAGTTCCTTGAGAGTTTTTCAAACATTTCTTGTGCATTTTTGTAACTTATTTTATGGCAAACTTATATTCACGCTTTAATGCCTACACGCACGTCCTGGCACACGGAGAGCAGATAGATTTATAGAGAGAGCACAGCCTGTACTTACTCCAACGCAGATATTCGGTTTTATTTTTTTTAATAATAGACATACATTACTACATAATAATTTTAAGCTGCAACTACTCAGTGAAAAAAATCCAATCGCACGAAATTCATTTATTACTTCATATCTGTTTGTTTGGCGCAAGCAAACAATACTATATGTTAATTCTATAATGGTATACTAATGAAAACTGAAGCACATGAAAGCTTAGTAAACACACCCTACAATAAAGACCGGTAACTGCCTCTAATTTCCCATTTATTAATCGATGCGGAGTTTAATGATATCGTTGCATATTTCTTTTTGTCAGTGAGGGAATAATAATTCTTCTTGCCACATTACGCATAAAACATGATGATAAAATAACTAAGTTGGAGAAACAACAGTTCCGCAAGCAGCAATAATCTTTGCATCCTGCCGAACACGAAACTGTAGGCTCCTCTTTAGCATGACATCTAATCTAACGACATGAACATAATGTGGTGGCATTCTGTAGGATCTTTATTCGGACCAGTGGCCATCACTTGCTTAGCAAGAAAGTTGAAGTAAAATTGCATCAAATATTTACCATTCTTAGAAGTGTTCTTGAAAAACTTCGTTTCGATTAACCATGTCCCAATTTTGTTTGTCATAGACACAATATCTTTCAAGTCCATCTCACCATCTAAAGTTATGAGCTCATCTTCAAGTAACTGTCTAAGTCCCCTTAGAAAAGGTAAATGTTGATTACTTTACAGTCTCCATCCTTTCAATTCTTTCCTTTTCCGTGATGCAAATAAACAAATACCTTTAAGTTAACGGATCGTTAACTCAAGTAAAGATTCACTTAGAACATATAAAATGGAATAAATGGAATCACATTTCTTTCCTGTCCTGTCATTACTGTCTCATCTGGTAGAAAGTACGGGTTATAAAGCCCACGACGTTCGTACATGATTTTAACTTACGGAACACATTCCGACGTCTCTAAGTAAAGGATGTTTCTATATGAGTCAACATGAACAACAACGTTCTTGCGATGTAGTCGAACTTTAATCACGTCATTCGGTTCATATAAGTAGAAAAGAGGAGAATCGCGATGTAAATAGGAAGCCATTTTGTCACCACTGTAATAATTACTAAATAAAAATTAAAAAAAGCAAGAACTTTAAGTTGGTGTCAGAGTGTTGTTGGTAAAGCAAAAATGAGTGGAAAGAAGGATGTGCAGATCTTTCGAAAATGAGAACTACCCGGTTAGTCTTCACATTTTAAGACGGTCAACTATAACCCTTAAGCTAAACGATCTTAATTTATGTGCTACTGATTGTAATAGATATTATTGGAGCCCTAAGCCAGCAGATCGGCTGAGAGTAATCTGCTCAACAAAAGAAATTATTAATATATATATATATAAATAAATACATATGTGTGTACGATTTTAAACCCAGTCTGTTGTCGATTTTTTTGGAGAGCTTAGTGGGGGTAGATACGAGACGATACCATCGATGGTTTAATGGGCGTTTTCTCTGGGTAACGCCCCCCATGCACCGCCCCTGAGTTGATCTGAAACGCTGGGATTTCCAAGAGTGCCACAGTTGAATATTTTTATTCGAACGGAACGGATCGGATCGGATCCCCATTTAAATATAAATAGTTTTTTTTATATGTGTTTTAATGTTCTAATTTTTGTCGGGATTTCTGTGTTTTTTTTTAAGTGATACAACAATGAAAGGAGCTGCTAGCAGCAGACTCCTGTGGTGTTTGAGACTCCTCGTCTTTGCGGATATTTGGCTTCGGGCAGAGGGTTTCGTCAACTCGTAAGATTCGCATCGTTATAATTATTCTGAAAATCCATGATTCGGGTTAATTTTTGCTAGAAGAATTAAAAGATAGATCATAAAAGTAATTAATAGGAAAATGCCAAGCCTTTTTTTTTCAATTTCAAATAAATATGATAGAAACAAATAATTGATTGCGTTAATCAAGTCGAGAAATATTACCATTTCACTTGGAACCGGCTCCTCTGACTGCTTTGGAGCAAACTCTTGCTCAGGCTGCAATCCAATGTTGATCATCATGTCCAGAATCTGCTCACAGTTGTGTGTGTTATATTTTTTGAAGTGTTTTAATGTTATAATTTGTTTTGGGATTATATTTTTTATAAAATTGATAAAACAAGGCAAACTCCAGAGGTGTTTAAGGCTCCTGCTCTCTACGGCAAAAGATTTGCTCATCTATTTTAGTAATCATTTTCAAAATCAATGCTAAAATCATAAAAGAAATGAATAGATATAAAAGCAGTTATTAAAATGAAAAGAAATAAATAAATAGAAAATTGCCAAAGCTTTCTTATCAATTTTCAAAGAATACGTGTACAAAATGTCTAGTTTTTTTTTCTAATAATTTATTGCGGGAATTAAGCTAAGAAATATTACGTTTTTACTCGGAAGCAGCTCCTCGAACTGGTCCGGATCAAAGTCTTGGTCAGGCTAAATTCCAAGGCTGCGAATCATGTCCAGAATCTCCTGCTCCACGTTGCTTGTGTCCTCCCAGTCGGCCAAGCTTAAAGGGGTATCAAACTCTCGGGCGGCACAGACTCTAAGGTGCTGCATCACATTTAGCTTTGCCTTGTCCTCTCTGTCCTTCTTATTAATTAGCTCCCTCATGTCGTATTCATACAATATATCCATTATATCCCTTTTTTCCATTAGCTTTATTTTCTTCGGATTCGGCGGCTCGTTTTCCATTTTGCGGACTAACTTCTTTTTTTTTTACGTACAAGTGAACTTTTTCACTTTTTAGAGGAGAAGAGGAAGAAGTTAGCTGACAGCGTCAGAGTTGCTTTGGGGAGACAGAGTTGTTTTGATGAGACAGAGTTGCTTTGAGTGGACAGCTTTGTTTATCGAGACATAGTGGTTTTGCAGAGTCAGAGTTGCCACTTCTTCAGGTCCATAATAATAAATTCAAGAAATATGGTATTAAAACACAAAGCTTACTTTACATATTTAAAAAATATACCAATATTAATAGGTCCGAAGGCGGTTACACATAGAAGTAGAGGTTATTCAAGAAATTCAAGTGATTCCACGCAATTTTTGATGCGAATGGTTGTTTGAATGTTTTAATGCCAACAATCTCAGTCTTGTAACCCTGCAGGAAGTCCTGGCTTTGCCAAATGGCCAATCGATGACTTGGACTATGTAGGATGCCGGAATTGTACAAGTTTTATTCATAAAATGTTTTAAATATACATTTCTTTGGCAATGTATGAGAATGCTTTTGAATTTTAACGTATATCTTGGAACTTTCTTCTCTGGTGGTTTCGGTTCATTGGCAGACAATGTTTGTGTGGTTCAGGGTGGGCTTTCTACATGTCTAGGAGAATGAATTGCACATTTTAAGTGTTCATTACACCGTATTAAAAAAAATATACATTTATTTCTGTGGTTAAATTGAAGAAGAAAAGACTTGCAGAGATTTTATAATTCCATCCATCCGTACCCATACCTCCCCTAGGCCAAAAATCATCAGCAAAGATGGCAATCTCATTTTTGAGTCCGGTGCCAATCGTAACATCAGCTTCCGGTTGACCGGAACCTCCCGGCTAACCATCAACGAGGAATACGATGTTTTGGACCTTCTGCTGGCCACAGGAGGCGGTGCAAAGAAACGTTCCGGCGGTGCCAAGGATGAGTGGAGCAGCTCCGATGATATTGTGGATGTCAGGGAGCTGTCCGATCAACTGGCGGACTTTGAGAGGCGGGCATTTGGAGCCAATGGCTTGAATGTGATGCTGCGTCAGCAACAGAACAGGTGAGACCTCGAATAATGAACAAATTGAAACAATTGTAATTGAATCATGGATGAGGAGAACATATCCGGATCTATGTAGGTGAAAAGAGGGTTTCGGTAGACCGATATTGGGATGAGCCTTTGCTTATCTGTTATTATATTTTCTTCTGTTTTTTATTTTGGGACAGAACACGCGGCTCGCTGGCCCTGATGCGACGCTTCCAGACACGACTCCGTGCGGTGGAGAACAAGGTGGATCGCATGAAGACACAGCTGGAGGCGAACAGTTGTGCCAACGGACCCTGCGAGAATGGAGGCACCTGCTACAATACCTACAGCGGATTTCAATGTCAGTGCCGACCGGCTTTTGAGGTGAGTTTCCAAAAATTGCAATAATAATTGGGGGCGTATCAAGGGGGCGTCGCCAGATTAACTTAATGAGTGTTGCTAAAGCAAACAAAGCGACAAAAAAAATATACACAGGGTTTTTCTGATTAAATTTGTGTGATAAGGCGATACTTTTTCTACACGGTGATTTACCCAAAGTAACTTCTTTTCCTTATCCCGTCTTGGCCTCCGTCCAGGGCACCAAATGCGAGGTGGACGTGAACGAGTGCGCCCTGTACGAGGGCACCGATCTGGGCTGCCAGAATGGAGCCCAGTGCCAAAACCAGTTCGGTTCCTACAGCTGCCTGTGCCAGCAGGGCTGGCATGGCATGCACTGCAGCCAGCGGAGGGCTGACTGCTCCCAGGCCAGTGCCTGGGAGCTCTGCGGCCATGGCGCCTGCGTACCCAGCTCGGATGATGCCGGCTATCGTTGCCTGTGCGATGCCGGCTGGAAGACCAACGGTTTGACCCCCGTCTGTGGCGTGGACATCGACGAGTGCAGCGAGGCGGCTGCCCACACACCGTGCTCCACCAAATGCATTAATCTGCCGGGCAGTTTCACCTGCGCCCCCTGTGCCGCCGGCCTTACCGGCAATGGGATGAGCTGCCGGGACGTGGACGAGTGCCAGGCGAACAATGGCGGCTGCAGTCTGAGTCCGCGCGTCGACTGCATCAACACCTACGGATCGCATATCTGCGGCCAGTGTCCGGTGGGTTGGATGGGCGATGGTCGCAAGTGCGAGCGATCGGAACGTCCTGGCGTAATTAGCGGACAAACGGACGCCAAGGGGAACTGTGCGGATCGAAACCTGTGCTATCCGGGTGCCAGCTGCTACGAGATCTCCGGGACAGCCGTCTGCGGTTGTCCAGCCGGCATGGTGGGTTCGGGAATCGGTCCGAGTGGCTGCATCAATGGCACATCCTTGAATTGCCTGACTAAGCCGTGTCTGGTAAGTTACCTTGCATGTACTCAAGGAATAATATTTGAAATAAATTCCCTTTGACAGAACAATGGCATCTGCGTGGACGCTGGACCTTCGAACTTCACCTGCCTGTGCAGTCGCGGATTCCGTCCGCCCATCTGTGAGCCGCTGCCCAGTCCGTGCGACCTGAATCCCTGCAAGAATGGCGGCAGTTGTCGTCCCACTCTGGGCCGCAGCGGCGATGGCTTCGTCTGTCAGTGCCTGCCGGGATACCGGGATCGCCTCTGCTCGACCCGCTTTAGCAGCTGCAATGCCCTGCTGGTGGGCACCAGCGGTAGGCTGAAGTATCCGCCGGAGGGCACTGGCTACGAGCACAATGCCCAGTGCGCCTGGGTGATACGGACCAATGAGTCGCTGGTACTGAACGTGACCTTTCACAGCTTCGATCTGGAGGATGCCACCGAGTGTCGCTTTGATTGGCTGCAGGTGAACGATGGCCGGTCGGCGGCTGCCCAAATCATTGGACGCTACTGTGGCAGCCACTTGCCGCATGGCGGCAACATTATCTCATCCAGCAATCAGTTGTATTTGTGGTTCCGTTCCGACAATTCGACGGCCAAGGAGGGCTTCGACCTAACCTGGTCGTCGATGCAGCCACAATGCGGCGGCCAGGTGCTGTTCGAGACGCATGGAACGCTGGCCTCGCCAGGATCGCCGGGTAATTATCCCAAGAACAGAGACTGCAGTTGGACTTTGGTGGCGCCGATTAGCAAACGAATAAAGCTCACCTTCTTCAGCCTACAGCTGGAGAGGCATGACAACTGCAACTTTGATTATGTGAAGGTAAAGTTGCCGGTTGCCTGTTTCTTTCTGTGTTTATGCATTATCCTCTTCTACGGCAGATTACGGACACCATATCGAATCGAGAGCTGGCCAAGTATTGCAGCAGCGGTCAGCCGGCGCCGCTGCTTCTGCCCACCCACCGGGCGGAGATACATTTCCACTCGGATGCCGAGGGCAGCGATACGGGCTTCCAGTTGCACTATTCCGTGGAGGAGCGTATACCAGGCTGTGGAGGCATCTTTACCGCCCGCGAGGGCAGTATTTCCGGTGCCAGTGGAACGGGTGTGAACGGAATGGACACCGATACCGCTTCCCCGGGCGATCCCGTGTCCTGCGAGTACGAAATCCGTTCTGCCCTGGACGAAGTGATTAAGATTAATTTCATGGAGCTGGAGCTGGGACCGCAGGACTGCCTGGAGATGCTGGATGTCATGGATGACAGTACAAGTAGGCTGCAGAGCAAGATTTGTGGAGAGGATGCGACGCGTTCCATTCCGCCGTTCTACACCTCGCAAACCAATCGCCTCAAGATCAAATTTTACGCCAGTGCCGGTAAATTCCGGCTGCGTTACCATGCTTCCTGCACCTTCATCTTCGATAGTGAAGTGGGAACAATAACCTCGCCGGGCTACCCACAAATGGCCAGCGGCGATAGCTCCTGCTCGTACACGATCAGGACGAACCCGAACACGGTGATCAGCGTGAGGAGGATCGACTTTCAACTGAGAAGCGGCGAGGAGGATGAGGACGATACTGGCTGTCTGACCACCAATTTAAGGGTGAGTTCCAAGCATACACGGAGGTGGGTGGAGCAGCCACTTGATGCCTTTTACTTCCACAGCTCAATGATGGCGTCAATCGCCGGATTCTGGGACCCTACTGCGGCAGCAAGCAACCGCCGGAGTCGTTTCTCAGCCTGACGAACCATCTGCAATACCAACTGAACACGGACGAGGACACCCGGGGTCGTGGCTTCAAGTTCGAGTACCGGGCAGTGCCAGTCGACGGCGACATGTGCGGCGGCGTTCACACGCAGCCGGGAGACAACATCCGGTTGCCGGTTAATTCGGCAGACGAATATGCCAGCGATGCCACCTGCTACTGGGTGATCATGGCGCCGCCCCAAAAGGCCATCCGATTGCACTGGGTTAGCTTTCAGCTGGAGGGTTCCATTGACTGCAGCTTCGACTATGTAGAGATCTTCGATCGGCTAGATGCCCAGACGGGCAGCCTCGAAGTCAAGCCACTGGCCAAGTACTGTGGCGACCGCCGGCCGGAGGATCTTCTTAGCCATTCGCGCCAGCTGGTCATCAAGTTTACGTCGGACCACACTGAATCCGATGGCGGCTTCGAGCTGGCGTACACCTTCGAGGATTTCGGTCGCTGTGGCGGTCACATTCATGCCACTTCCGGCGCGCTCACCTCCCCGGCCTATCCTTTGAACTATTCTAGCGGTCTGGACTGCGTTTGGCGCTTGACGGGGGTCCTGGAACATCTGCTAGAGATCCAGTTCGAGGTCTTCGATCTGGAGCGGTCGGACAACTGCTCAGCGGACTATCTAGAGGTTATGAACGGCGGCAGCATCAGCTCACCGCTAATAGGACGCTTCTGCGGCAACACTATACCCACGCGGATTCCCAGTTTTAACCATGAGCTAACTCTGCGCCTTCACACGGATTCGGTGAACAGTGGTCGTGGCTTCCGACTGCGCTGGCGGATGTTCGCCACCGGTTGCGGCGGTAGGATAAGAACTAATGCGGGCGTGATTACATCACCGGGATACCCGTCCAACTATCCACACATGACACACTGCGAGTGGCATTTGACCGTCCACCAGGGATCGGGCATTAAGCTGCTCATCGAGGACATGGAGTTGGAGTCGCTGAGTAACTGCTACTATGACAGCGTCAAGATCTTCAATGGACCCTGGCTGGCCGGCCAAAAGCCGGATCACACGCTCTGCGAACAACTGCCTCCGCGAGACAGAGTCATCCACGTGAATTCCAACCAAGCTAGCATCGTCTTCGATTCGGATTCGAGCAATGCCTTGCGTGGATTCCGCATCTCCTTTGTCGCAGACTGTGTCCGCAACTTGACCGCCACCTCAGGCACCATCGAGAGCCTCAACTACATGGAACCCTACGTGGAGGATATGCCCATCAATTGCAGTTGGACTATCCAAGCGCCCAAAGGAAATTCTATTCGTTTGGAGTTGTCCCAAATACGGAGGCACGAACAGCATCTGCCAACCGCCCTGCCCGATGGTCTCTATATTGTGGATGGCAGGAATAGCCAAAGGCTGGTGGCCCCACAAGCTATAAATGCCAGTGGAGAGGTGATTACCGTCGTCCACAATGCCAGCACCTTGAGCTTCCTGCTGGACTATCAAGTGGTTGGCTGTCTGGAGGAGCTGCGCGGCGAAAGTGGATCCTTTAAGTCGCCGAACTACCCCGGCATGTATCCCAACAACATGGAGTGCTATTGGCTGATCCACGTCGAGCGGGATAACTCCATTGAGCTTACCATTACCGATATGGATCTGGAGGAGAGTGTCAACTGTACTAAGGATGCGCTAACGGTGGGCGTTGCCATTTATATCCTATAAGAGCATTATTTATTCGATTAATCGTAGGTGTCCAATGACGTGAACGAACATCAGGTCCACGATCGTCACTGTGGCTCCACCAAAAAGCTAGTTCTCACGAGCGCTGGTCATAGGTTCCATGTTCGCTTCATCTCCGATGGATCGCACAATGGCAAGGGCTTCCAGGCCACATATCGAACTGTGAAATCAAGTAAGAATACAAGTGATTCAAAATATTACTCTCTCATTTTGATTTTATTTTTTATTTATTGGAATATGCTTACTAATGAGAGCTCTAAATCCCCGTCTTGTTCACAGCCTGCGGTGGCAAGATCTCGACCAGAAACGGCATGATCCAGTCGCCCAATTACCCGGGCAACTATCCCGAGAGCAGTCACTGTGAGTGGCAGGTGGAGGTGTCCAAATACCATCGCATTGTGTTCGAAGTGCAGGACATAGACCTGGAGGCTGGTTACAGTTGCAGCTGGGACTATCTGGAGGCCTTCGATCTGGCCGAGGATGAAACCGAGGGACAGCAGCTATTCAAGATCTGCGATGAAAACGAAGATAATAATCACAGCCCCAAGAAGTCGGCCACAAATATGGCTCTGGTGCGCTTTGTCAGCGATGATTCCGTTGGCAGGAAAGGCTTTCGACTGCAATTCCACGAGACCTGCGGCCAAACGGTGAGAAGAAGAAACTTCCTTCCATCCGAGGGCGCCAAGAAAATGTAAAATATATTCCGTTATATAACCAACAGGTGTCGATTGATGACTCATATTTCGAGTACATCGAGATGGGACGTCAGGCGCCGCGCAACGAAAGCTGCCTGTGGGTGCTTCAGGCTCAGGAGCCCAGCAAACACATCATCTTCACGGCCACGCACATCAAGCTGCGGGAGGAGGCGAGCAGTCAGTATGCCACGGAGGGCGACTGCCTGCCCATGGGCGTTCAGATCTACGAGGGCACAGAGGCTAAGGGCACACCGCGCCTTCAATTCTGTCGCTCGCATCCGCCGGCCTTGATCTCCAACGGCCAAGCGCTGACCATCAGTGTGCCCCTTCTGCTGGTGGAAGAGTTCGAGGGTCATTTCATGACAATGGACTCGGCCTGTGGCAGTTTCTATAACGCCCTGTCCGGTCGATTTACCACACCGTACTATCCATCCTCGTATCCGGTGAATATCGACTGCATGTGGATGATTCAGGCCAATGAGGGCAATTCAATAAGTTTGACCTTTGAGTCCATGGACTTGGAGGACTCGGATGGCTGCAATCGTGACTATGTGGAGGTGCGCGAAGACTCGTCCTCGGGCAGACTCATTGGAGTGTATTGCGGCAACCAATTGCCAGGAGCCATACACTCGACCGGCACCATCTGGATGACGTTCAAGAGCGATGATGATAATGTCGGCGAGGGCTTTATGGTCTCCTACAACTACGGTAAGTCAGTGATGTATATATATTTCGCAGAGTAGATTATATATATTCCATATGAAATCCTTAATCAGAACACCACAACGAGCTAAATGGCACGGATGGCATAGTAGAGTCGCCGCATTATCCCAGCAAATTCCAGGACTTACAGCATCCCTATAGCTGGCGCATCACCGTGGATAAGGATTATGTGGTTATGGTCTCCGTTCTTCATCTTCGAGACGTGGACCAGCCCCATTTGCGCTTCTACGATGGCTACTCGGACATTGGGGCTCGCATCGAAGTCACTGATCCAGACCAGCCATTCCAAAGCAGCTCCAACGTGCTGTACTTTACGGCAAGCCAGGGTCCCTTCCGGCTGAGTTGGCAGCGCCTGTCCAAGGAGGATGTGCGCTCAAACCGCTCCGCGGAGGAGCAGATGCGACTCTGTGGCAACGAATTGGTCTCCGTGGGACAGTCGGCAATGGGATTCCATTCGCCGGGCTATCCGGACGGCTATGGTAATGGCTTGAAGTGCTCGTGGAGCCTGATTGCCACAGATCCGGCCATGCATCCGGTGTTCCAGCTGGTCAACGTGGATCTAGAGGTCTTTGGCGGCGAGAACGAGTGCATTGCCGACTACCTGAGGATCTCCTCGGGCAATGACCTGCAGCACTGGTCGGAGGCGAACAAGTTCTGTTCGCTGAAGAACGATTCCAACGGGCGGATCTTCCATGGCAAGCCCTATCTACGGGTGGAGTTCATCACGGATGCCAGTGTCAATCAGACGGGCTTCACCGGCCTACTGCGAACGGCCTGTGGCTCGGAAATCACCTCCGCCAGTGGGCTGGTCAACATTACGGAGGTGGTGAAGCGCAGCACCATGCGGACAACGGAGTGCGTGTGGACCCTGAAGGTGCGTCAGGGTAGGACGATCAAGATCGATTTCCCCCAGTCCCAGCTGCAGAATAGCAATCCGGCTGCCGCCGATGGCTGTGATAACTTCCTGGTCCTGCGCAATGGCCATGACGAGGACTCGCCGTTCTTGGGCCACGGCAAATACTGTGAGAACAATATCCAGAACTCGCTGGAGACCACCTCGAACAGGGCATATGTAAAGTTCAGATACCGCGGTCCGATCCGCTTTCTGGTCAGCTTCCGGTTCGAGGAGGTGTCCAATGCCTGCTCCCAGCACATTGAGCTTATCTCGGCGTCGACGGAGGCAGTGATCAGCTCACCCTTTTACCCCAATCTACCGCATCCGCACTCCGAGTGCGTGTGGATCGTGACAGCGCCGCCGCAGCACCGCATCATGCTGCACTTCCAGGGCAAGTTCGATCTGACGGATCCATCGCCCGACTCCGGCGACTGCCGGCGTGAGTACGTAATGGTGAACGATGGCAGTACGGAGCTGAGGCCGGAGCTTGGCCGCTTTTGCGGCCAGCGCAGTCCGGATACAATCTACTCTTCTGGCAGCCAGCTAAGGATTCACTACTACACGGATGTAACCGAGCCGCATACCGGTTTCCAGGCCACCCTGAAGCTGGCCCGATGCGGCGGCACCTACTACAGTCCCAACGGTGTGATTGTGTCACCGACGCGTGACCTCCTACAGATACACAGCGAGGAGGCGGGTTCACAGCTGGAGGAGTGCGTGTACACCGTCGAACTGGAGAAGGGGAACACCATCGATCTGCAGATCGAGTTCATAAAACTACCGACGGCGATCAATGGCAACTGCTCGCAACACACCCACCTGCGGCTGGAGGAGATGGAGGCCTTTGCGTCGGAGGATAGCGTTGAGCGCATTAGCGACACACTCCTGCTCTGCGGCACCGATCTCAAACATCTTATTGGGGAGACCAACAAGATCGTGTTCAGGTATCGTCTGCTGGACGGTCTGCCATCCGAAAACCAGGGCTTCCGCATCAACTACAGCTCGGTGGGATCACGTTGCGGTGAAACGATTTTCGCCATGCAGGGTGTCCTCCAGACGCCCGGCTATCCCGCGGGCGTGCGCACCCCAATGCACTGCATTTGGAAGCTGGAGGTGCCCAAGGGACGGCGCGTGCGCCTCGATATTATCGACTTTAACACAGGCGCTGAGAATTCTACCAGCAGCTTTATGACCACATACCGTGGCCGCCTTACCGTCGCCAACGATCACAAGATGCAGACGATTCTGGGCCGCTATACAATTAATCCACCGGAATCGGTAATATCCTCGGACAATACGATGGGCGTGGACACCTTCCTGTTGCCCATCGCCCGGCATCGCGGCTTCCGTTTCCGGTTTAGTGCCTTCGGCGTTAGCCTGTGCCAGAGCCTTGTCGACGGGTTGAATGTGTCCAAGGAGATATCCTTTGAGCGCACCAATCTCACCAGCCTCGTCTACTGCAGCTACGACATTCAGCCGCCGGTGAACAGCACCGTCCTCATCGAGGTGAAGGAGTACAACAGCAGCTCGGTGATGATGCGAAATCACCAACTGTGCTCCCTGCTGTCGCCGCTCAAGCTGAACCGCTTGGATCAGTCGGAGGCCCTATTGAGTCGTCTTCTCTGCGACTACGAGGCCAAGCCGCAGCGCCCCGCCGTCCGGGTGCCATTCCCCATCCAGCTGACGGTGTCGGGCAGCTCCCGGAATGCGCTGACAAAGCTCGTCCTGGGCTATAGCACTCAGGCATGCGGCGGCGTCCACAGTTTGGAGCCCGGTGACAATATGACGGTGCGACAGCCATCGGGAATGGAGAGCACTCAGGGGCCCATTGATTGTGCCTGGGCCATCGGGCCGTATGCGGATGCCAGCACCGAGGACGAATCAGCGCCGCAGGACATGCAGCTGGAGGTGTCGCTGAGAGTTAACCTGCCGACGCCAGGGCCACCACCAGGATCGGGAGAAGAACGTTGCCAGCATCACTACCTCGCTGTGAGTATACAGTCGGTTTTTTTTTGTCAGTTTCTCCTCATTTTTCATTTCATTTTTTGCTGTAATTTAAGGTATAATTTTTGCCCGAATTTTAATCTTATTTTTCATTTGCTCTCAGTTTTCTCATTGTTTTCTTTTACGTTTCCCCTCTAAATTTTCTCTTAGTTTCCTGTCAGTTGCCCCTCACCTTTCCTGTCACATTTTCCCGTACTGTTCCTCTCAGGACTCCTCTCAGCTTCCTTTCAGTTTTCTCTCACGTTCCTGCTTACCTTTCCTGTCACATTTCCTGTCACATTTCCTCTCACGATTCCTCTCAATTTTCTCTCAGTTTCCTGTCAGTTTCATGCCAGTTTCCTCTCAGTTTCCTGTCAGTTTCCTCTCACGTTTCCTCTCACCTTTCCTGTCACATTTTCCCTCACGGTTCCTCTCTGGTTTCCCTTAGCTCTCCCTTGATTGTTCAGATATAATCCCCATATATTTCATATTATCCTGCAGGTTTACAATGGCCCCGATCAGAACTCGCCAACGCTGGGACACTATTGCCAGGAGGACGTCGCCGTGAACATGGTTGTGGAGCGGGGGCTCTTCCTCGAGTACCACACCGACCAGTTCTCGCCCAACGCCACCTTCAACGTGTCGATCAAGTACGGATCCGGATGCGGTGGCCGGCTAAAGCATCCGTATCGCACCATCGAGTTCTACGAGCAGTACAAGAACGATGTCGAGTGCATCTGGGAGGTGGAGGCGGAGCCGGGCTACCACATCGGCCTGTCCTTCCTCAATCGCTTCTACATCGAGGACAGTCCCGGCTGCACCAAGGACTATCTGTTGGTGCAGCAGCGCGACGATGCCAACGGCAACTGGACCGATCTGAGGCGGATCTGTGGACGTACGGCGCCCGATCGGATCAATTCAACGGCTCCATTTATGAAGATAATCTTCCGCTCCGACGGCGACATTGTCGGCGACGGTTTCCAGGCCAAATTCGAGCGAAACTGCGGCGGCCCGCTATACGCCGACGACGATGAACAGATGCTCTCCAGTCCAAACTATCCGTTGGGCTACGACAAGGGTCTCTATTGCAACTGGACGATAGTGCGTAGGAATCCGGAGGCTGCGCGCGGTGTCCTCGTCAGCTTCGTGGAGTTCGACCTGGAGCACGCGCCTATAACGCAGTGTCTATTCGATAACCTCACCGTGATCACCAGGAATAACAACGAGCAGCAGAACGAGGCCGTTCTCTGCGGCGTAAAGCAGAATCACGAGTACCGGGCCTTGGATTCCATCAATCTGATCATGAGGACGGACCAAAGCTTTGCCGGTAGGGGATTCCTTTTGCGATACAGTACCCGCCTCTGCGGCGGTGTGGTAAACAGGACGGGCGTGGTGGAATCACCGCGCCAGCACACGGACAACGCCATGCCGCCCAGCAGCGATTGCTACTGGAACTTGACGGCGCCCGAGGGTCATAAATTCACGGTGAAGTTCCAGCTGCTGGACTTCGAGGCGCACACGAATTGTGCCTATGACGGCGTCGAGGTCTTCTCCGGCACCGTGCCCATCGAACGGGAGCGGCGTGGTCGCTTCTGCGGTCGTATCAACGAGGATTTACCGGTGATCAGTATACCGGAGAACCGAGGACTCATACACAGCTTCTCGGATGATCGGGATCCTTCGCGCGGTTTCCGTGCCCTCGTCCGCATCGTGCCCAATTGCGATGAGCAGATCATGATCAATGGCACCGAGAGCTACGTTTTCGCCAAGTTCGGCAATGGCAGTGCCTATGCCAACAATTTGGACTGCCAGATTGTGTTCCGAGTGCAACGAGATCGGCAGGCCACCGTGGAGTTCCGCAGCTTTCACGTGGAACTGTCGGAGGGCTGCGTAAATGATTATGTGGAGATTAGGGATGGGGCCGGACCCTTTGCCGATCTAATTGGTAGGTTTTGTGGTCAGGATCAGCCGCCCTTGCTGACCACCACTCGTCATACGCTCTTCCTGCGCTTCGTCTCCGACAATTCGCTTAATGACCTCGGCTTCGTGGTGGCCATTAGTTCTGTGCCAAGGCTTTGTGGCAATCCGGAAATCAAGCTGGAGTCCGATGGCGTCAAGCAGATGACATTGAACTCACCGACACAGCTGCCGGGCGGCAACTATGCCAACGGATTGGCCTGCTTCTGGAAGATCGTGGGCGACAAGCCAATTAGCCTGCACTTCCTCAGCTTCGATCTGGAGGGCCCGGATACCAATGGCAGTTGCACGGCCAATTACTTGAAGTTGTACAACAATGAGGTAAGATATATAAGATACTACAGTTCACGAGATCGGCAGATATCAGTTGAGTAATTAATTTTTTCAGGACGCCCAGCTGGTGGAGCATGGCTTCGGCAGCGAGCTAATCTTCAATGGCCATACCTCCGCCCACAATTATATCAACTATGCCACGGAGCACGTGTACTGCGGGAACGTTAAGCCGGACACGTACTATGCCAACTCCAATGAGATCTATTTGAAGTTCCGCTCGAATGCAATGGTGACCCGACCGGCCTTCCAGCTGCAGGTCACCCTGGCAAACAACTGTGAGCGCCACTACGACGGACTCCAAGGCAGGATCAGGATGGCCGAGACCTCCGACTGTGACATCTTTATCCAGGCTCCGGCCAATCACACTCTGAGCCTGTTTTTCAAGGAGCTGATCTTTGGCTCCTATGACTGCGACTTGGAGCACTTGGAGGTGTATGATAGGACTAATCGAAGCCTGCAGCGCGCCTGCGCCTATGTGGATGCCAGCAAGAGCCTGTTCAGCTCGACGGACCAGCTAAGGCTGCACGTGAAGACCGGCACATATTTGAGCTCCCTGGACCTTAGCTATTTGGCCAGTCCCGCGGATAAGGAGCCCGGGTGTGGCGGCCAGTTCTTCAATACCGAGGGCATCTTTACCAATCCCTTCTACCCATCGAATGTCCGGAATAACTCCGACTGCCGGTGGATTGTCCGGGTGCCAAGCAACAATAAAGTTCTGCTTACCTTTGACGGTGAGTCAAGGCTGGACTTCATAAATTAATTTAGTTAATTTTAATCAATTAAATATCTACTAATATACCCTTTAATCTATCATTTACAGTCTTCAATCTGGGCTCCAAGAGCACCTGCCACACGGACTACTTGCAGATACTGGAACAGAACGATGCCGGAGAGGAGCGTGAGGTGCGACGGTTCTGTGGCGAGGACAGCCCCAAGGTCTACAAGAGTACACGCAGCCAGGTGGTGGTCCGTTTCCACAAGACGCTCAACTACGACGGCGTGGGCTGGGTGATCCAGTTTGCCGGAGTCTACTCCAATTACCAAATACCAAAGTACTTAATGGGCTATCGATAAGAGGGTTTTTAATGTTACGGAGCCCTTTTCTTTAAAGTCTTTGTATTTTAATCTATTTGTGTATGTTTTAATATAAATAAATTGAGCCATTGAGCTTCTGAGAGTTCCCAATCAAATCCGTTTTGATTTAATTCGTTAAACGTTGTAAAGTGATAGTAAAGGGGAAATTATCGATATATTATAGCTGTACGCGAGGATCGATATATATAAATCGATATTTTATCGTTGCTCCATAGTTTGATTTATCGAAGTGTGACAAGGTGTGTTCAAAAAGTTCGCACAAAAGTAAATCATTATTGTATTAGCATTGTAGTTTTAAGAATAGTATCTATATAGATATAGACAAATATCTATATACACAGGTATTATCGTAAAAACTTCAATGATATTATAGAGTTATATTCTATAGCTTTTTTGTAAATTTGTAATACCCTTCTAGTATATAATTATTAGAGACAACTTTAAGCCATGCCAAGTGAAACACTTGATTCTTTGGCAGCTCCACTGTATTTATTATATTAAGATCGCTTGTAATATCCACATAACATATTATTTCACCTGAGTGGCATGTGTAAAACGTTATCGCATAAGGAATTTTGGTCAAAACACATTTCGATCGACACATTTAAATAGATATGACATATCGTAAACTAAATTTGGGTTGCATAAGCGAATTCCGGTCCAACGAATCGGCGCTGGCCATTGATCAGTTGCCCACTATTTGCACACACCACGTCAAATCAGGCGCATTATGTTGATTTCCATTCAGCGGGGGGGTCTGGGGGTCTGGGAACAGTCGGCCTGCCCCAACACACACACAGGCACACACATTTGGTGATTTGACACCCGGCAGCCCAGCCCCATTCCCAAAAAACAACCTCAAACCCTACTACTACGTTTATAATAACACCAACTGAGTGAGGTGATAAAATGCCAATCGCCTATAAATGTACAGTGAAACGTGACTATATAGAACCACAAGAAAGGAGATTGCAAAGAAATCAAAGAGACTATGAGCTAAAGATAAAAGAAACTTAACTCTAAAAGATGTGTTGTTATAACTAAGTATATTTTAAATAAAAACCGCAGTTTATAACTTTATAAACTTCTGATCTGAATTTTCATGACGAATTAAGTATAAATAAATAGAAATAAATACTAAATAATTTATTAATTAATTAGTTAGTTTACTTTTTGGGTAATATATTTATTATTATTATCATTAATCGTCACGAAAATGTATATTAGAAAATGTTGAAGTTGAGAGTGCCATCGTTAGTTTTTATTTTTAGTCGTTAAGAGCTGTTTGATTTCAAATTGCTTTAGTATTAATTTGCTTAAATATATTAATATAATGTAAATATATTATATAATAAATATATAATCTCCATGGCAATCCGGGCTACGATTAAGCACAAAGAAACCAACATTTGCAACATCCTTATTTAATCTTTAATATGTTTGAGATATAAGTCTGAAAAGTAACATATTTTATGGCTTACATGCAATAAGCCTCTGTTGGCCATGAAAAGGGGCTGGCCAGCAAATTATAATTGTGATTGTGATCACATTTTATGGCCAATTAATTTTTAGCCATTCATACAACAAGTTAACCCAAGTTAACTCAGAGCTCGAGCTTTAAGTGAGTTGTTTAGGCAATAAAGCAATTGGACTTATAGAAGTTCGACTGTGATTTCGTGAATTTGTTTTCTGTCTTATTTGGGTATTTAGGCGAAACCGAAACCGAAACTGAAATCGAAAAACGTGCAGGTAACGGGTCATCAGCAAATCGAAAGGGTTTGGAATCGGAATCGGAAGCGAGAGCAACAGAGAGAGAGAGGGCGCGCGAGGTCTGCGCATGCGCAACAGTGCGCATTAAATAATTTATACAAAAATGCACACAAAATTAACAAATTTGAAAACGATGTTGCATGATATAATAATCCGGCTGCCTGGGATTCCGAGATGCCAATCCATGGCTAAGATCCACGACCACTACGCTAGCGCTGAGCGCTTCCCAGCCCGGGCTTTCTGTTGCAATATCAGTCAGCCATTTACACGGCAAGAAAGATTGCTAACTATAGCTACATATTAATATTTATTTACTTACCAATGTTTTTTTGATTTCTTACATTTAAATCCTAGTATTAAACAATGAAGGAGAAGCAGAAAAATAAGAAAGCTATAATGAAGCTTTCTTATTTGTCTGCTTCTCCTTCATTGTTTAATACTAGGATTTAAATGTATTTAATAAACAAAATATATTAGAAATATTTCCTAAATCATCATAAAAGAATCATATAGATTCTTAATGTTTTTCTCTTTGTTATATTTTACTTAAGTTCCTTAAGGAAAACTTTGTTATTTACACATTCATCAGGGGTCTTTAATACGTTAAATTATAACTTATTTATTAAACGAAGAGGGCAGTGATTGGAGACAGACGTTGAATAGTCTGATAGGAATATATGTGTGCTGTTTCCCTTTCCTCAATGTCTTCACAAATTGTTTGCTGTGTAAGTAGCGAAGCGTCCAAATCGATAATCATATGCAAAAAGCCGGTCAGTTTGTTGCGGTGGCTTCAGGTTGACCCTACGACGTCGACGCACCTCAATCTCTGCCTTCGGCAGCAGAGCGGAGTGGAGCGTAGCGCATCTGCTTAAGCTTGCGTTGTTAACTTGTTGTTATCCGCTTGTGTTTGTTATTGTTATTGTTTTTCTGTCGGCATTTTGTTATTGTTGCATGCCATTTGGGCAGTTGGAGAAATAGATGAAGTCGACGGCGAGCCAACAACAGGGTGTCTTTTATGAATATTTTGATGCGAAATATAACAAAAAAATATCCACATTTTTATCGTTTCTACAAGTAACCAATAAGTAATTCAAAAGATATCATTAAAGTAAATTTAACATACATAAAAAAACTATGTATTACTATTATAACATAGTAATAAACAATACAAGAAATACTTTTGTGTAATAAAGCCTTCTAGACCTCGAGTTAGCTTGATCCCTTTGGAAAAATAATGCAAATACTGTAAACAACTGAGAAATGAACTGAGTTAATATTTAAATAAAGAAGTGACTGAGAAAAGGAAAGAACGATCGAGGAAACAGCTGAGAGAATAAGTAAGTGAAAAACTTGGAGAACAATTGAGTAAGTAATTAAGTAAACGACTAGTGAACGACTGAGTTAATAACTAAATGAACACCTGAATAAACATCAGAATGAACAACCGAATGAACAGAGTGAACAACTGAGTAAGCAACTAAGGGAGCAACCGAGAAAACGACGGAATAAACGACAGAATGAACAATAGAAGAACAATTTAGTGAATAGTTGAACAAATGAATACAATGAACGATGGACTAAATAATATAATAATAAATAGAACCAAATAAACACCAAAGTACAAGTTAAAATGATGGTGAACACCAAGCGGAAAACCGAGAGAAAAACTAAGTTAACCACTGATTAAATAAATGAAAAACTTAATGAACACATAAGTAAGCAACTGGGCAATAAAGCAAATGAGCAACAAAATGAAGAAATAAATTACTAAGAAATTAAACTCTTTGTTGTAATACTCCCAATTATAAATTATATAGTATCTTATTAATTAGTGGCTTCCCATTTAAGACCACCCTGTATGAACCCCTGTATGGGCTGCGTTCGTCTTCTCGTTGAGATCTCAGGTGCGTTACAAGAGCAACTTGGCCTGGTCAGCTGGGGCTGCCTGAAGCTGAGGCTGAGGCTGAAGCTGAGGCTTAGAGACCTGCCCACGATGACTCCACATCGATGCCGCTGACGTCACGGGCCATCGGCGCGTCTAACGGTTCGCGGAACTCCGGCGTAACTCTTGTATAAAAACGTTGGGTCGACTGGAGAGTGGCATCATTCGCTAGCCGGGAACAGCTCGACGCACAGGTGTCGTCTTCGATTCCACCTTTACTTAGATCCAGCAAACAGCAAGAGAGCTCAATACGAAAATGAAGGTGAGTGCCGGACACCGGGATGCGGACAATCACCTGTGCAAATGGTGCTAAATGGATTACCCTTCTTCTCAGGTCTTCATCTGCCTCCTGGCCACCATCTGTGCCTGCAACGCTACCTTTCTGTCCTTCTTGGGCGGCGGCGGAGGAGGCGGCGGCGGTGGCAGCAAGACTACCTACAATGTGATAGCCACTCCGAGTTCCGGAGGAGGCGGCGGCGGCGGTGGAGGTGGAGGAAGCCATGGCTATGCCCAGGCCCATGGCTACTCCCATGGAGGCGGTGGATATGGCGGCGGCGGCGGTGGCGGTGGTGGCTCCTCGCAGATCATCAAGGTCATTCTGCAGGAGGGTCAGGGCTATAGCAACGGCGGCGGATCAGCCGGTGGCCAGAGCTACGGTCATGGACATGGCTATGCCAGTGCACAGTCGTATGGCCATGATCACGGATCGCATTCCTATGGCGGCCAGCAGGCGCAGACCATCTACAAGATTATCGAACAGGCCCCAGCCCCGGCACCCGCTCCCATTCCCATTCCCATCTCGGTGCCAGTTGCCGCTCCTGCGCCAGTGGCTCCCATTGCCTATCATGCCGTCTCTGGTGGATCGGGAGGCTACTCCTATGGCCAGGGACAATCCTACGATCAGGGTCACTCGCACAGCTACGGACAGTCGTACGCTGCGGGTCACAGCTATGGCGGTGGCTCCTCCGCATCCTTCGATGCCCAGCAATTCAACGCCATCTTGCCGCAGATCATCCAGCTGGTGCTGCAAGAGGACTCTCTGGGCGGCGGAGGCGGTGGCTCGGCCGATGTGGCCGCCATCAATGGCCAACTGATCAACACGTTCGGTTCCAAGGGCAAGGCGATTATCATGAAGGCGGATCAGGCGCAGGGAGCCTTCTTCAAGAGCGGCCATGTGGTCCAGCGCGGCACCTTGAAGGTGATGCGTGTGCAGGAGAATCAGCAGCAGCAGGGCCAAAACGGAGGTGGCTCCAAGGGCGGCTGGGGTGGCTCCGCCTCCTTCTCATCCTCGTCATCCTCCTCTTCCTCCTATGGAAGTGGTAACAGTGGTGGCTGGAGCAGCGGTGGCTCTTCGGGCCCATCCTATGGCAGCGGCGGTGGCTGGAGCAGCGCTGGCCCCTCCTCCGCTTGGTAGACGCAGTTCGTCCTGCGGCTCCGCGCCTAGTTAGTTAGACCAAATGAATTGTTTATATATATTTTTTTTTTTCGCTATCTTCTACTCTATTGTTATGTATTTTTTTTCCTAGGCTAATCCTTCACAGTCATTATTGAAAATGAAAACATCCCCCCAATCATTATGAACTTAAATTATTTGTTAATAAATAATATTGAAGAAAACTTCAGAGTTTTATTTATGTCAAGTTTGGGCTTTCAATTACTCGAAACTTGGTTTTTGCTAAATGCTTTTTAATGACTTTTCCAACTTTATGAAAAAACGCGCCTCTTCATTCGTGGGAAAAAGTTCCCTCATCCATTATTAGCTGAAAATATTGCCTAATCAAAAAAAAAGAAGAGTTTATCAACATAAACCATTTATTTTGTTTTGAAACCAACACTTATTGTTTTGTTTTTGTGATTTGTAAATAAATAAATACATCATAACAGCCAATACAAATGAATTGGTTTTGTTTTCTCCACCATCCATTTCTTTTTTCAAGGCTAATCCCGCACACACCTGGTAGACTTGCGAGAAAAGCAGAGGAAAATGCCCCCAGAGGTGGCAAGCGCGCCTCTTCAACGCTAACATAACATAAATACTTTATTTGTTAATAAATAAATGGCCCAAAGATATGCAAAACGAGCCACAAATTTGTAACTTGTTGTGGGCTTTCGGGTTATATTATTACATCACAACTTTCATTGATGATGAAGACTGAAAACTGAAGACTGAAGACTGGAGATGATGACGACGAGATGGCCCTCGGCCGGCAACAGTTTAGTTTTGAATTGATTGCCCGTTGGAGGCGTTGCGAAATGCCGGGCCCGGTCGTGTGTCCAAATAACCAGCTGAACGAACCGCCGCCAAGCACCGATCAACCATCACCCGGACCCAATTCCGAATCCAAGCCCCAGAGACCCGCAAGTCAAAGGTGAAATTATCCGAAGATGCTGTGCGGCGGGTCGCTAGAGTTGGCACCGTGACCCTTGAGGGGGCCCTTTCACTCACGAATTTTCCAAATATTAATATAAAAATAAGCTACGGTTTATAAATCCCCTAAAAGGAAGTCTAAAAGTATGCGCAGGTCTTTGTGACACACTTTGTAACATAACCTTCTTAAAAATTAATTATTAAGCTATCATTAAAAGTTAAAGTGTGTCTAACAAAAGTTATAAAATCATTAAAGTAAAGGGATTGCGATACCCTCCATTTACACGATTTTAAAATACTCCAAACTGTTTGGAAATATCGGAAATTTACAATAATTTCTGTTCTTTACAAGTTTTTAATATTTTAAAGCGTAGTTTGGGGCAGTAGCTCGTTGGATTTGAAACCTATCAGCGATTTCTTAAGTTATTTAATTAAAATTAAAAGAGTGTCCCAAAATATATTGTTCAAATCAACTAATTAAATGGCCAAATTTTATGTAAACTGTGTTATATGGTTTAATATTTTTATTACCATTGTGTTGGACGCCTTTTTAAGGGATTTTAAAACGTAAGAAATAAGGCAAATATTTATTTATAACATGCGTTCCGCGAAATAGAAACTTTCTTTAAAAATCGCCAAGAAAAACTTTGAAAAAATATGCAATACAATATTTAAAATAGCAAATAGTGAGTTTATGCTAACTTACTATTTTATAGGAACAGTTTTTTAAGGGATTTCGAAATCCTATCAATTTCGTAAAGGCAAGAGTAAGCAATTTTCTTAGTAATCTTCTCAATTTTGTAGCTTACAATTGCAGAAATGTCTAGCCCTTCAGCATTAGCACGAGCCGTGAATAATTTTACATTGTGGGGCTTCCCAAGTCCGGATTCTAGACCTCGAAATGCTTAAATCAATGCTCACTAATAGTTAAATCTCCACTAATGAAGCTGGCTTGATTTTCAACCGAAAGACGTCTGGACATAACAGCCTATATAAAAAGATCTGTGTGTTATCTTGGCCTATAGTTGAGTATCGATTTAGACTAGAACTAGACCTTGAGTTCCGCTAAAACCTCTCATAATAAACTTCCTATAGATATCCAAAAAACCCATAATTATGACCTATGGAATTAAATATATATTTTCAGCTCACGACTTGCTTTCTCACGCACTCATCTCCCATATTTGGTCTCTCTACGCCGTGGGCCAAATTGATTTCGGATGTGCGGCCAAATTATGCATGTTTTTCGTTTTGTTTTTGTTTTTATACAAACCTTTTGATGGAGACAACGCACAACGCATTGTTTCCGCTTCACAGCTGTAACGGGGATTGCCCAAAGAGACCAGAAAACGAAAAAAAACATATGTAATACTTATTACAAATACTTTTATAAAGTATAATTCGATTTATTAGCAAAAAAAATATAGGTAGTAATAAAATTAGAATACGGTTTTGTGGGTGTGTGTTTTTCGGGGGACACTCAGTGGACACCGAATACAAATTAGCTTTTCTGCGGTTTTTGTTAACAGGTTAATACAGAGGCAACACACAGACAGGAGGTTAATATATAAATATATATATATATATAATACTTTCGATAGCCCCGGCTAGATTGCACGCTGGAACAGATGGGCCAGCAACTCGGCCTCGCTCAGATCCATTTTGTACTTGAGGACAATGTCCTGCACCTTGAGCCGTCGTCGCACATGCGGCGGTTGGTAGCTGTAAATAGAAAAATAAAGAAATAAGTAAATAAATAATTTAATAAATCAATAAAAGAATACAAGGCTTAGTTATAGACTCCAATTGTGAGCTACTCACTTGTCATTGTCCAGTCGCCGTCGGCGTGATATGTTCAGTGCCGTCTGCCGCACCAGATTCCCTACAACCCGCCGACTCAGCACCATTCCATCGACCAGGGGTGTGGCGAAGCTCATCCTGCCGGGCGGTCCCTGCAGCTTCACCCGCAACAATCCCGACAGCAGCGAGTGCACGAAGATCACGTGGCAGTCGTTGGCGCGGGGCAGCTGCAGCGTATGCAGCTCCTCGCCGGTGCGCGTATACGCGAGCATATCCTCCAGCGGAAAGTTCAAATAATCCTCGTAGCTCTCCAGCCACACCAGAAAGATCTTCGCCGGCGCCTGGGCCAGTAACGTTGGCTTCGTTACATTACCTTTACGGCGTGTCGGTGGCACCGGTTCCCGGTTCGCATCCCTCAGCTCCAAGCTGAGATTTCTAGACTTCGATTTGGCCAAGCCGACGCCGCCGGTCCCTCCACTTCCGTCCGTCGTGTCCCACACGTTACTGGCTCCACCGATCTGATCCGAATTGGAGTTAATGCTAACACCATCGCTGCCCGTGTCGCTGTTATGCCGCAAATTCCAGGCAGTCGGCACCACAAAGGCAATTTCCGAGGAGACATCCGCCCAATAGATCACACGCTGTGCTCCATTGTAGTTCAGCTCGTTGGATGCGATGGTCCTTGTCCCGGGCTGCTCCTCGGGTGTGCCCTTAAGCGACCACGAGTTGTGGACAAAGCCGGTCCAGCCCGAATGCTCCGCCACCTGAACGGGCCAGCCCAATGTCTGCAGCATGCTGCCAAAGTGCGGATCGCGTCCCGAAGCATTTTCCTCGGCCATATTGCCAATTATCTGTTGGGCACTCGTCTGACCAGACTGGAGGGAACATAAGGCTGCATTAAATATAAAGATAGGGTGAGGAAACACCTACCTTAACGTAGAACACATAGACCGTGTCGTGGGTCCGAGCACTCAGCTTGTCCAGCCGATCCAGATCGGCGGCAAAGGCCGTCGACTTGGTGTCCAGCACGATGAGCGGCCGCTGCGGCGGCGTACCCAGCGACTCAGCCGGATTGTGCGGATTGCGTGTTTCGAAGCCCAAGAAGCCGAAGTGCGAGAGAAAGAGCCGCGCCGCATGGAACTCGTGGCAAACCGCCGGCGGCACACATTCCTGGGCATGCGACAGGCTATCGGCACTGGTGTCCGCCTCCGCCCAGGCCAGTTTCTCATGAATGCTCTGATTCTCCAGCATCGCCTCCAGTTCCCGGATACTGCCCGAGCCATACTGTTCGCGTATCTGTTCGATTGTCGGAATGGAGTAGTCCGCCACACAGGGCTGCACTTTGTCCACGCCGTCCGGGAAGTTCTTTTGCTCACACTCCGGCCGCTGGCTGACATCGTTCATGGGTATGGGTCGTCCGGGATTAACGGCATGGTATTTAATGCCAGACTTGCTGCGAGGCAGGTGGCGAAGCTGCATCGTCCAGGCATGGCGACCGAAGGGACCGCGGATGAGTACTGCCAGTGGAAAGGATTTAAATTTATAGATTTATCTTTAATATACATATATATATCCATATAAACCGATATTTTAACGTTTCGATAGATGTATGTGCAATAAATCGATATTCTGTTTAATATCTCGGATAATAATAATTAAATTAAACTTAGCTGCAGAATATATTTCAGTAATAATGATCATTTAACCTTAAGTTCGATATTTTTTGATTTTGTAGATCTCGATATATTAAAGTTTACGTTATTTTTAATAAAACATTAAGGGCGATACCAATATAATCGAACAAAGAGACAAATTTATCGATTTTCGCTATTATTATCAATATATCTTCCTCTCGATATACCTTAAAGTAAACACTTACACGTAACCGTTGGCTGCGGATCCTGATCGTTGCCCAGCGGCTCCTCCAACAGGGCCAAAATCGTGGAGTTCTCGGTGACAAAGTATTTGAACTTGGCAATAGCCTGTTCGCTGCTCGCCGCCGCTGCCGGCACCATCGAGTTGCAGTGCTTCATGAGGGCGAGCTCATCGAGCAGCGACGATATCGACTCGGGGCCGCATTCGCTGGGAAAATAACCGACCTGTTCCAAAATAATGGTTAGCAGGTTCTCTGCGGCATCTCGCACTCGCATCGAGGCGGGCTTTAGTTCTTTTTCGTCCTTGAACTTGGGTATGTCGCCGCCTTTACTCTGGCTCTTGGTGCCCGAAATGCCCAGCTCGACGACTTCGAGAACGGTCTGGAGACAGTCCTTGTCCTGCAGGAGATAGGGATGCTGCATGAGCCAGGCGGCGGTACACTGGAAGGCCGCCACAATGGTGCTATGCAGATCCTTGCTGTGGGCGGGCGGTGGCCGGGAGCACTGGTAGCAGATATAGTCACAGATCCACTTCACGGCCCGCTTGCACTCTAGAGCGTCTGTGGAGATTATCGTTAGATTCTGACTAGCTTCGTATATTCTCACTAAGGTGTCTACGAGGAGATGACGGGGTTTCGGGGGTTGTCCGGTTAGGGTAATGGGTTCATGTGTTTATTATTGATTATTTACAACGCAAATTAAATATACGTTTAGGTACAGGCGGTGGTACATGGAAACAAATCGCAATTGTTGTGGATGAGTTCGTGAGTTCGTGATTGTGGTGGGTGATGTTGGCGCGTTACATGGGTTTTGGAAGGTGGGTTTCGATGGGTTTCGATGGGTTTCGATGGCGTTGGTGCGGATTTCGATGGCGGTCAGAAAAAAGGAATGCATCAATCAATCAATCAAAAAAAAAAACAAAACGAAAGAAAGAAAGAAAGACAGAAGAAAGTGGCGTTAGTTAGGTTAGTTTGGTTTCGTCAATCAATTACCATTTGTAAATTTCCTGGCTGCCGCTCAGTAAAGCAAATACAGTTAAGGGGTTAAGGTGGTTTTTTTTTTATCGGGGAGGTTTAGAAACGCACAATATTTATACATTTAGGGAAACATATAGTTTAAATAGTAAACAGAAAACAGAAGAGGGGGGACAGAGGAAGACAAACGACATTAAAACCAAACCCGAAGGCAATAGTAAATGCCCTTGCAAAGGATCTTTCTTGGAGCTCAAGGCAAACACACAAGTTGTATTTCATTTAATTTATTTTATTAATGAACCAGGAATCACAATTATAAAATTTTACCAGTGTTGCTTAATGTTGAAATTGTTTGCTTTTAAAATTGTTCAACACTATCTAGGATGCTACAGAAGGCCCTAGGGTTTTGAAAACCGTCTAAAAGGTATCTAAAAGTATGACATTACATTTTTGAACAACCAATTTAAATTTGTGTGATTTTTAGCACCATTTTGGACACCTTTTGAAGTGTTTTACAAGCCCTAGTAATATAGAAGTGTAGAGTATTTTAGTGTAGAATAATCCACAAGTGTTAATTTATAATTTATAAAGCAAATATGACCGATATATAAGCTAGTATTCATATAACCAAGAAAGATTATTATATTTCTCTCAATGAGATGTAGTTTCCATTGAAAGTGTGTTTAAAAGTATGTTTAAAAGTATAAAAGACCATATATTACGTAATCACCTAGGGGGAGGGAGGATATCAGTGAAATGATTATGATTATTGGGGGAGTGGTCTAGAACAGTGATTACGTAATCATTTCATATAAAAATTAATTTAAAAACAATATTTTGTTGTATTATTTGTATCATAGGAAGGGGTTCTCCCTTTCATGATTACTCTTGATTATATAGGGGGGTGGGAAGTTAAAAATCATCAAATATGTGATAACTTTCTACTTAGCCAGCACCTAACTTGTAGTGAATATTATAAAATACACTTTTAGGTAGTTATTCAAAACGTTTGCAATTTGTGTTTAATTTGATTTCGACTCTCCACCACTGGTTAGTATTTTCCCAAACCTCTATGCTTTAATAATTAAATGAAGTTATTGAATAGCTCCTTAAGAAACCCGGGCTCGATTAGGCCTTTTGCAAGGGCACATTATTTATATTATACACCAAGAGATCACATGCAAGATTCCGATGATTTCCACAACTCTTCTCACCTGTCTCCCGAATGTGAAGCCTGGCCAGGCCAGATAGCAGTTCCAAAGCCGCCAGCGAGACATTCAGATCCGTTTTCCACGACGAGATTAAACGGTGACAAACCAAATATGTGGCGCGCACAAATAAGGCATGAGCATTATCTAGAAATTTCCACAAGAATTGGTATTATTACACGGGGAAAATATGAAGTCCTTGAAATATTTTCTATACTTCATTCAAATGGAGGAAATATATCACAAAAATATCAATAAAAAATAAAGGAAAACTTCCGTTTACCATAGGTAGTGCCACTATCCAGTTCCTGGCTCAACTCAAAGGACATGTCATCGGATATGGTCAGGCTGGGGTATTCATGGGCCGAGGAGGCCGTGTCACGTATTGAGCCCGATCCCGCTCCCATGGTGGCCGTCGTTTGGCCGCTTAAGCTGGCCGTGCCAGCGCTGACCAGCGAAACGGAACGCTCCGAGCACGCTGAAGCGCAAAAAAAACACAAAAAAAACAAACAAAAGTGCCAAACAAAATAACACAAATCAAACAACAAAAAATCGAAAATAAATCAAGAGATAAAACTGTTGATAAACGCATACCAGAGCTTAGAAGATTGGCCTCGTGATGTTGATGCTGCACGCCACTGGAATTGTGGGAAAGATTGTTGCCGCCCAGCTCAGTTTCCTCAAAGGAGACGGCATCCTGGACGCACAGCAAGAGGCCACCCAGCAGCATGTGCGTATTCTGGGCATCCGTTTCCACCTGCAGGGCATTCATCAGGATGTTCATGAGTCGCGACTTCAGCTGGATGAAGGTGAACATTCTAAAGGAGAAGCAAGGGATTAGATTTTCTCTCTAGGAAAACTATACTAGGATGCTTCAGAAATCACCAGGTTTTATTAAAACCTCTAAAACAGTGGTGGCCTCGCAGGTCTGCAAGTTTCGCTGCCCGAGCTCTGCTTACACCGACTGTGTAAGCGTTTGTATGCCGTCTTACACTCACACAAATGCTAGTCTAACGTGTAAATGTATGCGTATGGGCACCACTGGTCTAAAAGTATTCCAAAAACATCTTTAAGAAGTGTCTAGAAATAATTTTGGACACCTTTTAAGGGTGTAAGCCCTAGTGATTTCTGTTGCGTCAAATCTCTGCCTCACTTCTCGTTCGTTTCGCTGTTGACCAGATCCCGAATGGGCAGCGTTTGATAGTGCAGCGGCAGCACCATTATGGAAAGCAGAATATTAATGGCCGAACGTCGCAGCTCGGTGCGATTGAAGGTCATCGATTGAGTCTTCAGCTTGAGGTCCTTGTCGGGCAGGACAATCTCCAAGGCGGCTATAAAGCCCGGCAGCAGTACATTAATACCGTCCAAATCCAGGCGAAACAGATCGCCTGAATGTAAAAGGATACTGGCTAGCGTTTCGTCGCATTCCCGCGACTCCGTGATCTTCAGGCACTGCTGCAGGGCCATGTAGAATCGCGCCAGATAGACGGGCAGGATCTCCTCGCCCGTCTTCTTTGCACAGAAGATCTTGCACAGGGTCCCAATGGCCTCGGCCCGGCCGGACTCGTACTTGTCAATGGTCAGGGTCGGTGGCAGCGATTGCGGATCGTTCAGCGAGTTGGGCTGCGACAGCGAAATGGAGCCCTTGCGGTGCTCCATGATCATCGATGAGGGTCGCTTACTGGCCTCGCATGCTTGCTCTAATAATTAGAGAATAATTTTTATAAAAAAATAAAAATAAATAATAATATGTGGGAGACTTACTCTTGCGATTCTGGCGCCAAGTGTCGCCGCCTATGTGCGCCGCCTCGAAGAGCCACTCGTGGAATACATGGAGAATGCTGTTGCACTTGGGCCTGGCCACGGCCAACTCAACGCCCGCTCCCATTGAAGTCAGCGGCAGAGCTGTGATCGCCAGATGGGAGAGACAGGTAGTGAGATAGATGGAGAGAAAGAGGGAAACAGAGAAACACAGTCAGTGGGAGACACGGAGCGGCTGGTTTGTATTAGGGGGCGGGTTTTTAGAACATCTGATAGATGTTAGTTAAGCTCACAACGATTCACACGGCACACAGGGCGCACATAGCAAAAATAGATCCAATTAGCAATTGGCAGATCCAAGCGGAGATTCAAATTACAGCACAATTTCGCGCTTTCAATTGTTTCGTTTCGAGGTGCTCAGCTAAGCTCAAATGGGGTTTTGTTATTAAAAAAAAAATCATAGAAAATAATGCCACTCAACGTTTTAGAGATATGACTGTAAATCTATCAAAGTAGAGAATATTATTTAGTGTTGGTTTTGCTCAGGAGTAAATGAACAAAATAGAGTTGTTCACTTAACCGAACGAGTGTTCGTTTTGCAATTATTGGTTTTTGTTCACTTGTTCACTTAGCTCTTTTTTGTTCACTTCTTCATTTTTATTGAGTTATTGCATTTTGCTCGTTTTTGTTCAGTTTGTGAAATTATTTATTATTATTAATAATTAATTAAATTATCTATTATTACTCTCATCGTTTTTGTTCAGTTGTTCACTGTTTTCTTTTTTGTTTAATTCAATCTTTCTTATTCCTGTCCTATTGCTCAATTTCCGTCTTATGATCATATTTGCACAGTTGTTCACTTTTACTCAGAGTGGTGATCACTAAAAAAATGACACCTTGTGCGTTATAAAGATCAGTGATATGTTGATAATTTTAGGGATTAGAAAAATCAGTAAGCCAATATGGCAAATATATAAGGTTTCAATGTAATATGTAACGTATATTTTCTATACTTTACTAGTTTTTTTTTAAACCCTTAAAAATGTGTATAAAACCAATGAGTCTTTTGGTGTCGTTTTAAATTTGTTTTTCCTTTCACCATGTAGACTTTCGTTGCAAGTTTTAAAGGTTTATGTGTTTATGTTAATGTGGTCTGTTTACGAACAGTGAGCAAGTGAACAGTGAACAAGTAAGTAATATGAGTGAGTTCATTTTTTTTTTTAAGAGCATGTTTACCGAAGTGAGCCAACACTAATACTATTAAGGTTTTATATTATTTAAAGCAAAAAATGTGGAAATATCTTTAAGGAACTGAGGCCTAGAATTATAGAAATATTTTCTATGAACAGATAAGGCAAATATAATGACTTTTTAATATATTTATATACAAAATAAATTTAAAAAAATAATAAAAATGAAATCTTTTTAAAATTTAAATGCAATAATTGAGGGGTTTTCCCCCCATTTGAGCTCAGCTTCGCCCTTGCCATATTTCGCCTCCAAGTTGGCACACTTACAGTTGATGCTGCTGCTTGTCGACGCCGGACCTGACGTCGATGTGGGTGTTGTGGGTGCCGGAGCAGGAGCAGCTACGCCGCCGCTTCCCGATCCCGCTATCAGGCTGGTGGTCGAGGTTACGCCCCCGCCAGGGCCACTGCTGCCCAAAACGGCAGAGGAGTTGTTGTTGTTGGAGGAGGAGGAAGAGGTGGCGATGTTGGCATTGCTGGCGGCGGCAGCGGCTGTTATGGAAATGGTGCTGCTGCTGTTGATCGCATTGCGTGCACCGCCGCCGCCGCCGCTGCCGGTGAGGCCAATAAGCGAGGTCTTGCTCAGGCCTGAGGCAGAGGGGATGGGTGAGTAGAGCAGAGCAAGTGTGAGAAATTAGTGAGCGTCAGATACAAAGATACATAGATACAGCTACAGCTACAGCTACAGCTACAGATACAAAAGGGAGCATGCAATAATTGTGGGCGTGTATGGCAGCAGATAAATTACAATGCATAATCCCAGCAGCATGGGCCGAGGGCATGGAAAGTGGAAAGTGGAAACAGTTACTCAGTCGCCCGACTCATCCGCGCCGGGCAATTACACCGAGATTATTCCACTCATGCTACGGGAACAAATTATACAAAAAACAATAATAAATAAAAGAAAATGTACAAGAAAAGAAACAAAAAAAAGAATGCAAAACTCGTGAGTGCCGCCGATCTGGGGCGATGGAGAAATGAATGGCGAGGTGACGGGATCCAGGCAAAAAAAAAAAAACATCTCTAGGCAGGCAGCAAACACAAAAATCCAAGTCAAATTCATTTCAAGAAGCGCGAAGTGACGACAAAGAAAAAAAAGGGTCAAAACTTCGGTATACCGAAGGGGCAGGACCCTGGCAGGTAAGTACACAGGTGGTTCTCCCAAGATTCTCCTAGTTTACCCTTAAAAGTATAATATTTTTTATATTATTAACAAAGTTAAGTAAGTAAGCACACCTATTCTCCTAGTTTACCCTTAAAATATTAAAATCGGATCAGGCATTTGTAGATTTTGTCTTTGTAACCCAAAAGCATGGTTTAGTGTTGTCATAATTTAACAATATCTATGCTTCGTAATCAATTGTTTTTAATAAGATCAGACGATTCAACCTAAAATTCTAATAAATCTATTTAAGTTTCGAAAATAAGCTTGATTTTCTCGTAGATTTCGCCTCAAAATATGTCAAATTGCTAATAGTTTGTTTATAAATTGTTTCATTTGCTGTTCCCTTGCCGTAAAGTTAACTAATTGTGTTTAAAAATAAGCTCTTCATATTTTTACAGCAAATAAATCTTTGCCTTTCCGATCTAAGCAATTTTATATCGTTTTGTCCCTTTCTGATCTGAACTGCTATGTTTTAGCAAAATTTGGATTTAGGGAAACCACGAACTCTTTATAAAATTAATTAAAATATAATAGAAATATAATAAAAATATAATAATAATAATAATTTATGAAATTTAATCTTTTTACCGATCTATTAACGACAAACTTGATATTCTCTCTATAAGAAGTAAGCCCGTTTTCTAACAAAACACAGACAAGACCTTGCTGCAGATACCCTTTAAGAAAGAACCATAATATTATGTTTAAATCCCTGCCAGGATCATCGAAGAAATCAAACAGTTTTTTTTTGGGTGACAACAAAGAGTACAACATTCGGTGGAGTTCGTTGCAATATAGAGAGATTCTCCGAGGAGAGACCGCACCCTTCTGCTGTGTGATGGTCGGGGTCACGCTGAAACTCTTGGCTAGTCGTCGCTGCAGTGGCGGTGTGGGCGTGGCCGAGGCAGAGGCCGATGATTCCGTGTTGCCAAAGGATATGCTGCCAACAACACCAGCAGAGTGACTGCCACCGGCACTGGTACTGCCCACAGCAGACGAAGCGCCACCCGAGGCCGACAGACCTGTCGTTGGCGAGGCGTTGATTTGGAGTTGCTGCTGCTGGAGCTGGAGCTGCTGCTGCTGCTGGTGGTGACTATGATGGCCATGGCCATGGTGACCCATGATGGCGTTCAGAGCAGAGCTGGCCGAGTTGCTCATGAAGTTGTCGCGAAGAAAGCTACCGGCGCCGTGTAAATGCAAGTGGGGATAGTGGAGATGATGGTGGTGGTGATGCTGCTGCTGCTGCTGCTGCTGATGATGATTCGCTATATTCGTGGCGCTGCTCGAGTGGATGAACTGCTGCAGAGTCGAGGAGGTGGCCTCGTTCAGGGAGTGACGTATTTCCAGCAGATTCGTAACTACGCCCTCCGTTTGCTGCGGCGGCGGCTGATAAATGCCTGCTCACAAGCGGCGGGTTTTCAAATGTTTTGTGTTTTTTTTTTTGGCAAATTTCAGGCAGTTTTTTCGGTTAAGATACAATTTTTATTGTGGAGGGGTTAGCAAAGCGAGAGATAAACAAACGAACAAAGAGATGGTGAAGTACTCTCAGCTAGCCTACCACAAGTAACTAAAACTAAAAGTGTAAGAGCGGGCTAAGTCGGCTTTTCCGACTTACGGTACCAGGCACTCATAGTACTTCAGGCAGTAGATCGAGTTTCAAAGAACTCTGAAGTAGAGATGACAGAAAATAGCGACATATCGATACTGTATTGATATTTGACGAGAAGAACTATTATAAATCGATAGCTCGTTCGATAAATCGAACTGTGACAAAGAAAAGTTTCCAATTTAATCGTTACAAAAATATTAAGAAATTGAAAAATATCGATATTGTATAGAAAAATGCGATATGTTTCGATATTTACAGAGTTTGATACATTACCACATTATACTTTGCGCGATATTTATAAAACTATCACTTTTGGAACAGCGTATCAAATATTTATCAAATTTTACAGATGATTTACATATATTGGCTGGCAAAATAGAAATAAATTGGATAATATCTATATTTAAATGTAAAATGCGATTTTTTTCGATAAATTAACTTTCAACACATCAAACTTTACGATATTTTCCATAATGAGCGCTATATTTGACTCTTTATATATTATATTGGTCTCTTACTTTCGACATTCATCCCTAGTATGAAAAAATCGAACTAACCCTCGGATATTAACCAAAATTAGGTGAGATAGAAAGAAAATCTTTCGGCGGACAAACTGAAATAAGAAGCATCACTAACCAGCCTTTGCATACCAAGAGAGTACCAGGTATTCAGAATTAATTAAAATCAGAGCTCGTACAAAACAGTTGACAATTTTTTCTCCTTTAACTTTTTGTCACAAAAAAAAACAGCTCTTTTAATAACATTTTTTACAGAGCATTTCGGTTGAGAGCACATCGGTCGCACATCAAGTTAGTAAACGAACTTGTACTCTTTTAGAGTAGAAAAAAGGTCAACTTGCTATTTGCCAGCTCTGAATGTATAATATATTCTATAAGATATGATTTATATATGTTACATGCGATCTTCTTACCCAGAAATGCATCCACCTGACTGGATATGCCCTTCATGGCATTAAGGAAGATCTGCGGCAGCTGCTGCAAACACGGATGCTGATGTGTTTCGGCGCCCTTTTCATGGGTCAGAGCCCATTGAACGAAATGCGATGATTTGCTAATGATATGCGGCGAACAGAGAGCCGTGGGATTGCCAATCATACTCAGGAATCGGTACCAGGTCTGGGCCACACAATCGTTGGACATGCCGATGGGTATAAGCTGGCCATCTTCATCGGCTGCAAAGAAACGAGAGAGATCGGTAAGAATATCTCGAATTAGAGCAGTGCAACGATATAGAGGGGGTATCTTTGGAGATCTCCCACAAAACGTACCATTCTTGAGCTGAGGAAACGCTGGACCATAGCTAAACTCGAGAAGTCGGGCGGTAAGGGCCAAGTTAACACGATTCCACTGATCGACGAGGGCCACGCGATGCCGCCACATCGAGCACGATTCCTGCAGCGTCTTCCACATCGAGGGCGAGGGAAAGCTGCGCACGCAGGCCAACAGCCAGACTTCAAAGAGCACAGAGAGCACCCTTTCGCACAGTTGATCGCCCACATCGTCCTTGACGGTGGGCGGTGCCAGCAGTATCTCATTGATGGCCAGCAGAAAGAGAAGCAATGTGTCCCAGGTCTGTCGGTCCATCAAATTCGAGATTTGTGCTGTCTGCTGGAGTGTACGGAGCACACGATGGCAAAGAACCGCCTGTCGTTTAATGGTATCGGCACCTAGCAAAAGGCATTGAGGATTAGTCGGGGTTCTAAAGGATTCCACAGTAAATTATAAACAATTCGAGCAAGCGAACCTACCAAGCGTGGTTTGGTATAGAAATGGCAAGACTTGAAATTTTAAAGGTTATTCTAGGATTAATACACGGTAGCAAGAAGGGGGTATAAAGAGAGAGAGACAGGGGGAGAAAGAGCGGCCTATGCCTGGGACTTACTCTCGCCCTGGCGCGGCACAAACAGATTGTGGAAGTGATTGATGATCTGGCGGGCATACAGGTTGGCATCCTCGCATATGGGCTTGGGCACACTGATCCTTGGCTGCGGATGCAGGGCCGTCAGCCATTCACAGTAAACGTTCACGCAGTCCTTGATGGTCTCGTGCTCCTGCAGGGGCAGGGAAAGGCCAAAGCAGATGACATCCATGCACCATTTCACCTGGAATTGAGCGAAAAATGTTATTCCATTCAATATTTCTTCCATTCTTGGATCTCTCACCTCCTCATCCTTGACCAGGTGACTGGGCTCTGCATTTTGCGTGATACCCAAATTGGTGCCCAGCTGCTTGACCACGGAAACGACCACCTCGCGTCCGGCGGAGGCGGGAAACTTGTTTAGAACACTAAAGCACTGCGCCCCACAGCTATTGGCCGTGATTTGGGCCGATAGCGAGGCCCATTCGGAGTACATGGTAACAGGAACGCTGCGATATCCTAATGGGATACTTCCTGTTGTTGTTGCTCCTCTCCGGTTTCTTTGCTGCCGCTGCTAATCGATTTTGCGGCGTCGGTTTCTGCTTTTGATCGGATTTCAATTTCACTTTGTTGACGTCAACATCAAGAGGAGGCCATGTTGTTGTTGCTGCTGCTGCTGCTGCTTCCGATTTCGCTTCTTTTGTTTATGTTTTGGCAATCGCACATGTTGCACTTCTCCCCTAATGATTGCGCCGCTGGCCCGCCCTTCAGTTATTTACAATTGCGATTTAATTACAACGCCATTCGGGCAATTATTGTACAATTCTTTTTTTTTTTTCCACAAGAGCGCCACAGAGAAGAAAAAAAAACATACAAAATTACGAGCGAAAAGAGTGCGAGCGAGATGGGGCGATGTAAACAGCTGTGTGTGGGCTTGGTTTCTGTGTTGGGCAGCGCGCCAAAGGCAGTGCTGAACAGTGTTGGCCAGACAGGTAGAACAAAAACAAAAAACAACAACTAAAAACAACAAATAAAAACAGATCTAAGAAATTAAAGGATTTAAGAAAATAATCATTAAATAAGCTACTGAAGTAAGCACATTTTTTTTTGTTTTGACAAAACAAAAAAGGCAAATATAAAAGCGGTTTTTGCGTATTTGCCTTTGATTTTATTTTTCCCCAATAGAGAAAGTTGTTAGAAAATTAACAATAAATCTACATAAATGTTTATTAAACAAAGAAATAAAAAAGCTTAAAAACAATAAACATTTAAACCCAGCAGCAGAAAGCCCTTCTGGAGCCAATATCAATAGAGTTATATATTTTAAATCATTTTAATAATAGGTTACATCAAAAATAAGACATTCGCAATTTGTATGGTTTTGTTATGTTTGCTGATGTTTTTTTTTAATTCATAATTGTAATTGTAAGTCATCCTTATAATATTGTAAAAAAAAACTGAAATAAATCATAAATTGGTTATTTAAAATTCAACTTAAAAATGTATTTTAATGACATTCCAGGTTGCCAACAAATAGTTAACAACCTGAAATATTTTCAAAGAAAGTTATTATTTCAGCTTTAACAGCATATAAATAATAAATGTTTGTACTAAATTTGTATAAAAATATATGATAAATTGATAAATACATAAAAATATATAAATCTCAAGCAATTCTCACAAAAAAAATAAATAAGGAACACTTTGCGTGGACGGTAGATGTTTAAGACAATTTCTAACAATTAAAATATAAAACCTAATAAAGGCTTAAAGTTCAAATACACTTCGTATGAGAAAAGGCAAAAACTCAAATGACATTTACATAAATGTTTCTTGGCAAAAACAATAAAGACGACAAAAAAAAACGAGCATTTTTCGTCAAACAATATTTATTTTTGTTAATTTTTTTGTGTTGAGGAAGCGTTGCTGGATTTTGCATAAATTTGCATTATTTTGCGCCTGATTCGTGCTGAACCAAAAAGCATAATAGGGCGTGGACAATGAGCTCATAAATAAAGTTTAGCCAAACTACAAAAAAAAAATATATATATGCATGTATACTAGATAAATATATGAAAAACCCACGGCGTTTATGAACCGATCAAGCGACAATCAATTTGCACAAGAATTCATCAATGGCCGAGAGGAGCAGCGTTGGGAGGTGGCACCTGTCGCAGGAGGAACAAGTTCTCATTGTTCTGGCCGGAATGAAAGGCGTCTCGAATAAGTTATGACGCTATCTATACGGGGTAATATCAATAATAATGGCACTCCAAGCACACCTCGTCGATCGTGTATCCGTATACGTTCTTTTGGCTAGTTTTTATTGCTCTACTTTCGCGATTCTCGGCGGTATATAAGGTCCCCGTAACGGCCGACAGATCAACACAAATCATCCGGCAATCAAGCTAGACTCACAAATTAGAAAAAAATCACTTTAAATCCAAGCAACATGAAGGTGAGGATCACTACAGGATCAGCCACAAACAGTGTTGGATAACATTGCCATCAAAGGACTAGATTTTTTTTAAAATTATTTCTTGTGTGAAACCTGTGCTATTGAAAAATAACCTTAAACTTTGATATTTAACAGTGATACTAAAAAAGAATATAAAAATGTGCCATAATGAATTTATTAAAACATCAAATCGTTTGACAAGTTTAAAAAGTGTTTAAAAGAAGACAAACGTTATCTCCCAACTTTTTTGAATTGAAAGAATTGAAAATAATTAAAAAAGCACACTTACAAACACATTTTATTAAGGAAAATCAGAAAACTAACAATAAAAACCAATCTTTAGCCAAAATGATGGTTATTTCGGCTATTAAAACACACGGATAACTTAAAATGGAAATAATGATTAAATCTGAGGCGGATTCTATCCCTTTTCTTTGTTTTCCCTGAGGATCTACATCTTATATTGTTGTTTTCTTCCTTTCAGTTCTTCATTGTCAGCCTCCTGATCGCCGCCTGCGTGGCCCTCGCCCAGAGCAGTGTGATCCATGGATCTGCTTTAACCTATGCCCCCGTTGCCACCGTTCCGGTAGTCCGCTCCGTGCCCGTGGTCCGCACCGTTCCCATCGTCCGCAGCGTTCCCGTTGTCCGTCATGTTCCGGTGGTGCGTCATGTCCCTGTTGTGGATTCCGTACCCGTGCTGACCTCCGGTGTTCGTGTCGGCCATGCCTCCGTCTACGATGCTCCCCTCGTCCAGTCCTACGGCGGTTGGTTGAAGCAGAAGTAGATGATGACGACGATGGCCCTAAAACTGGATAACCACCAACACTCTCGATGCTTTCCCCAATTTTTTTAATGTGCAAAATAAACTCTGAATAAAACGAACAAATAAGTAACAAATTGAGTTCTTCTGGGCATTTAACTAAAATACTTTAACTTTAATACTTTTAACCCTAGGATCTTAAGTTGATTCCAAATTAAGCCGACCTTAAGACATCTAACTTTTCTTTTAAAGCATCCAATAATTAATTTGCTTCGGTAATGCGCGATATGTTGGGATTACAAACTTAATAAAATAATGGATTGTCTAAGAAATAAAACCAGCAATGATTAATGATGTTGATTATAAATCTAAGCTATTTGATAATTTAAGTATTTACGAACTGCCCTACGATTTTCTCTGCATTTTAACTGAGTAAATTACGTTTATAATAAATTAAAGAAATAATTGATTACGTTGCCTTGATTTATGAAGGAAAATAAATAGTACAAAAATGATTTTCCCGCTGATAAAATATATTTAATTAACTCCCTTTATTTAGAAAAATATATCTTGATAGCTCAAGGGAAAAGTGTTACTCCACCACAGATCCCCCTTCGCATATTTCCTCAACCTCTGCATGGATCAATTAACAACCCATAAGATACCTAGACAAGATCATGATCACGATTAGTGGAGTGCAGGTGTAGCAATCTTTAAATGTTTCCGATACGAGCCATAGATTTCCCACACTTGGCCGATCTCACGCAGGTGCAATGGGTACAGTTTATAATTGGGGTACAACAAATATATTGTACCTAATTTAATTAGTAAGGTACACATCCGGCATTAAGTATTTTTTCGTGATGAATTAAATGGAAATCGTTGTAGTAAGAAATATGCTATCATTTGCTGTATCAACTTTACAATAACTTAAACAAAGAGAATTAAAATTCAGTGAGAGGTTTATAAAACTCTCAATTTGAAGATCTTTGTACTTTTTTAAAGAATTTTTATACTCCTCTACGGTATTTTAAACTAACTTTGAGCTAAAGAGTTTATTAAATTGAGTTTTTATTCCCCAAATTAACTTATAATTTCTTCTCAGACAATGTAATATTCTCTCTTTATTTTTTAGCGGCATAATATAAGTATATTATAGATATTTTCCATCAGATTTTGTGAATCTAAAGATACATTGTACAAGTCGATTTATCTTCATATAATATTTTAAGCATTTCCCTGCAATCAAGAAGAACAAAGCAGGGAACAAGTAAAGGAGCTTATGTTCCATTTCAAACTTAACTGAAGAACAGCATTTTCTTAGGGTTTATATTACATATATTTTTGGTACAAATCAGTGTCTTACCTCTCAACACTGATCCGCCCCGTTGGCCAATTGATTTTATGCTTATTGGGCCAACATAATGCGTTTTACATGGGCTCAAAGATGCGACAACCGGTGCGCTTGCATAATCTCAGAAAGCCAAAGCTTATAGCCCATCATCAATGATGATGATGAGCCCCAACCAGCCGCCGGTTGACAACAGATTCCGATTCACCTTGAAATATCTGGACGCCGCCTTGGGATGGGTTTGGGTTGGGTTGCGGCTTTGGGCATCAGCTTTGGTTTATGACAGACAGCCGGCCGCCTTGTGAGGCAACTTAACTCTGAAGAGCGCGCCCGTGTATGCAAATGACATCAAAAAAATACCTAAAAACGAAAATGAAAACTAAAACAGCCACTAAAACTATGTATGTTAAAACGAAAACGAAAACGAAAACTGAAAATATGAAAGCCGGAGTGGGCTTATCACTATCGGAGCGTCTCATTTTCATGCTAATTGTGGGAGCCCCCTTACGGAATTTCGGAAATGCAGCGTAAGACAACTCGTCTCCAATCTGCTGCTGCTGCGCCCATGGTGAAAATTAAATCGAAAGCCCAAGCCCAAGACCAAGACCAAGCTCAAGCCGATGATGATGATGATGGGTGGTTTGGAAATGTTAATTCAACGCCTTTTGTTCGCCAATGATCGCTTACATCGTATAAAAGACTAGGTCTCCGATCGATCGGACATCAGTCGCTGCTCATCGGCACTCAAGGCGTTTTTTTTTAGGAATTGGTATCATCGCATCAAGTGGATTAGTAGTCAGCATGAAGGTGAGATCCTCCGCTACAAAAAAACCAAAAATATCCTGTGAAAATACTTGAAAAGTGAACAAGAAACTGTAGCAGTCTCGTGAAAATATTGCAAAAAGTATCCTGATTAAAAAACATTTTTTTTCTACGCTTTTTTTTTAATTTGTGTTGTTTTTTTATATACAAAAAGTGCTAAATATCTCCAAAAAATCAACAAAAACTTCAAGTTAATAAAATAAACTTAAAACACAAAGTTTTTGGGCTGAAAAAATTAGTTTTCGGTGAAATAACTATAGAAATATAATGTATTCATAATTATAGAGGCCCTATATGGTTTTTTAAATGAAAATTAAGTATATAATTCACCCAGAAAAGCTATTTAAAAAGAGTTTGACTAAAAAACTAAATATAAAATAGAAGAAGGTTCCCGCAACTTTGTTTCATATCAAAAAGCGAGGCATACTGCTGAAGCAACTTGTCTTTTTTCGGAAACAACTGTGCCAGCTTTATGTTTTTAGCAAAATTAATTAATTAATTTATAGTTAATAGTTTACTGTAGTTTTTAACTGACATATCCTTTCCCTATCCTTCGCCAGGTCTTCGTTTGCATGTGTGCTCTTTTCGCTGTGGCCAACGCCGGCTTCCTGGGTCTCCTGGGAGGCGGTGGTGGTGGTGGCGGCGGTGGCGGCGGCGGCGGCCTGAAGGCAGGCATCAGCCTGGGTGGCAATGGAGGAGGCGGTGGCAATGGAGGCGGTTACTCCGGCGGCGGCGGCGGTGGTGGTGGTGGCTACCATGGCGGACACGGTCCCAGTGGCCCAGTTCAGGTGGTCAAGGTTATCCACCAGCAAGGCGGCGGCGGCGGTGGCGGCTACTCTTCCGGCGGCTACTCCTCCGGCGGCGGCGGCGGTGGCGGCTACTCGTATGAGGCTGCTCCCCAGGTCTTCAAGGTGAAGGTCATCTCCGGAGGCAGCAGCGGCGGTGGCGGCGGCGGTGGTTATGGACCTGCTCCTGCACCCGTTTACCTGCAACCTTCCGGCCCAGCTCCCACCTCCGTGAAGGTCATCAAGGTCCTGCAGGAATCCGCTCCTTTGGTCAGTGCCCCGCTGGTCGAGAGTGCCCCGCAGATCGTCAAGGTGGTTAATGTGGCCTCTGGACCAGCACCCGGACCCGCCTTCATTGGCGGCGGCGGCGGCGGTGGCTACTCGTCGGGCGGTGCCGTTTCCCAGGTCATCAAGGTTGTCCACGAGAGCCACGACAGCGGTTACTCCTCGGGCGGTTACTCCTCGGGTGGCTACTCCTCGGGCGGTGCCGGTTTCGGTGGTGGTGCCACCAAGGTGGTGCGCGTTATCCACGAGCACTCAGCTCCGGCTGCCGGACCAGCCTACGCTCCCATTGATGTGCCCGGCCCAGTTGCTTCGCCTGTGGCTTCCTACCTGCCGCCCGTTCAGGACATCGCTGCCCCGGCTCCAGTTTATGCTGCTCCTGCCCCGGCTCCAGTCTATGCTGCTCCTGCCCCGGCTCCAGTTTATGCTGCTCCTGCCCCGGCTCCAGTTTATGCTGCTCCTGCCCCGGCTCCAGTTTATGCCGCACCAGCACCTGCCCCTGTATACTCCGCACCAGCACCTGCCCCTGTGTACTCCGCACCAGCTCCTGCTCCCGTTTACTCCGCACCAGCTCCTGCTCCCGTGTACTCTGCACCAGCTCCTGCTCCTGTGTACTCTGCCCCAGCACCTGCTCCTGTTTATGCCGCCCCAGCTCCTGCTCCAGTCCTGAGCGTACCCCATCCCGCGCCAGCACCCGTCTTTGCACCGGAGGAGCAACTCCTGCCCATCGGCCATGCTCCTGCCCAGACTTATGGCCCACCCGCCTACTAGACACCCACACACACACAGCGTGGAGGCCCATAGGCACAAGCAAGCACAACCACACCCACGCACACACACACATCTCCGGAGGACCTTCCTGCTAACTACATCGAGAGAGCATTTTTACCATTCCTACACAACGCCATGAGTTTAATTTAAGACATTTTTTTTACCATGCATTTTTTTTGTTAGAAAATATACACATAGAGAAATCAAAGAAAAAACTTTTATTGATTTATTAATGGGGTGGGAGAGGGGAGGGAGAAGACAAGCTCCAAAAACTTGACCTTGCTGAAAATACTGGTTTTCTTTTGTTAATTGGCTCAAAAGGTTTTTCACAATCAAAACATTTATATAAGTGACTTTGCATAACAAAATCCATTTGAAATTGTCGCTTCATTTGCATATTGTTTGTGTGTCGGAAACAAGAAACTTTATTTATACAGTGGAAACTCTATTTGAAATATGTAACCAAAATGTATGCGAAGGATTTCTCAAGGAAATGCTAAATAAACGATCAGTGTAAAGTGAAAGAAAAGCCAATTATATTTGGATTGGAAAACTGTTTTTGGGTCATCAGTAAAGGACAGCGACAGAAGGAAGAAAGTGCAAAATTGTTTGTGTATAGCGCCGTGTGCAGGGTTGCCATTTCTATGCTTTTCCGGAAATAAATTTCCGTTTTATCCTATAATTCAAGTGAAAAGTATGCAACGCAGTGATGAATTAAGTTGTAACGCTATAACGTAAAAATTTATATATTTTTGATACCCTGCAAGAGTATAAAACATAAATTTCTAACCGGAAACAAGATAAAAATTTAAACACGAGCAGTCCCTAAGCTGCATTCTCAAAAAAACAAATGCGACGCCTTATTGTTTCCGAATTCATGTGATGGGTGGCTAAATCGATGCGCCTGAGGATTCTCGCCCACAGTATGTGCACTTTATAAGGTCGATGATGGCTTTTTTGCCTGTTACATACCCTTTCTATTGGCTTATAAGGATTTAATATCTTAATAGTGCCCCTAATGCCCTTCTACCAAAGACAATATAAGCATTAAGATAGGTAACGCCTTGCAGATTCTAGAACTGTCCCCGCCAAGTTCAAGAAATAAATCCAAAGCAATTTAAGACATATTTTATATTTTTTTTTCACCAATTTTTCTTACCAATAGGAAAGTTGAGCAAAGCTACCAAAAAAAAATAAATATTTCTATCACTTTCATCATCTCTCCACACATGCCAGCAAAAAAAAAAATATGAGTTAAAGATTGGCCCTAATAATGTATTAGCATATCGAGAGTCCAACAAACACACACAATCAGACCAAGTTGCACATTTCTCGCTTCTCACAAATGTTTAAACATTTAACACACACGAGAAAAAAAAAAAGAAAACTGCGACGAGGCGTCGTTTGATGTTTGCTTTGGCGGATCGGATCACGGGTCATTATAATACCATATTATGATTCGCTTTTTTTTTATTGTTTCATAACGCTCAGGCTTTTGGGGGGATATCGATCGTTATGTTTTATTAATAATTTCAGACACAAAGCATCAAGTTTTGTGATTGTTGTTGTTTCTGTTTCTGTTTATGTTGTTGTTGTTGTTGTTGTTGGTGGCGGTGATTACGTCTATTCGGCGGCCTTGACTAACGCCTCGGCAACCTCCACGGCGATGGCAGCCTGTGCCTTGGCCTGCAATAAGGATAAGGAATAAGCGATTTAATGTGCTAGGTACGGAATTTAGAGGAACTATAATGATAATATAATAAATATTATAAGATATATAACTTAATTCGGAAGTTAATTGGTATCTAAGGACTGGCATTTAAGCTAAACTATTGCTTTTCCAGCTAAACTCCAAATATTTGACTTGGAAAAGTAGTAAAGCAGTAAATAGTTTATCTCGAGCTTAACTTTAATGTAAATTCTATAATTTATAAGCTCGAATAAGATTTATGTATATTTTACTATACTTTCTAATTAAAATAAGCAGCTTTAAATCGAAATAAACAATCAACGAACCTAGAAAACCTTTGGCATAAGCAAATAATAATATTTTGGAATTCTTTCTGCTTTTTAAGCACTAAACCCTTTGATTAGGCTTGAATTTTACACTATAAGTTACCCTAAATGTTATATAAACCTCAAATATATGTTTTTAAGTATGAAAAATAAAGTTTAGGAAGCTATAAGTACATCCTCTTTAAGTATTTACATTTTTATAGTTAAAAACGCTTTAAAAATATACAAGAAACCTTCAATTATCTAAAATCTAGACTTTACAGAAACACAAACAATACAAAACCCCAAATAGTTATTTAAAAAACTCAAAAATACTAAAGCTGCCGTTTTAAACAAAAGCAAAGCCCACCTTATCGTCACCAGCGGAGCTGAGCTGCGACTGGTATTTCGAGAGCAGCTGGCGGGCCTCGGCAATATCAATGTCCTCAACTTTGTGCGCCTCCTCGGCCAGCACCTGGACGGAGGAGTCATCGTTGACGGTCACCGAGCCGCTGGACACAAAGAACTTGGTCAGCTTGCCGTCGTTCTCCACCACCTGGACAACGCCGGGCTTGAGGACGGCTGGAAAGAGTGATGGATGATATGACAGTTGTGATATAATCAGTGGGAAAACGTATTTTCCAAACTATCCGACTCACCCAGCGTGGGCACGTGCTTGGCCAGGATACCGAAGGAGCCGGAGAAGGAGGGCACATCGATCTGGCGGACAACGGCGGCATCGTAGAAGGTCTTGTTGGCGGCGGCGAAGGTCAGCTTCATCTCGTCCGAGTAGCTACGGGCCTGGGAGAGACGGGCGCCGCGGGCGGCCAGCAAACGGGCATTCTTCACGAACGACATTCTGCACTGCAAGGTGGAGTAGAATATGGTAACAATTAGAGCTCCATTTGTGGGCTATCCAGCAGATTAACAACAAAAAATAACCAAAATTATGTAACTTTGTAGGTTAAGGCGGCGGCGGGCAAGCGGCTAGCAATTGATTTTCCACCGGCCAAATTGTATGGTTTAGCCCTGTGATTCGTCGGTGCGTTAAGGCAATAGAAAGTCCCTGATTTTTCTTTTATGTTCACCTTTTTCTAGTTGAAGTGGTGGCGAAAAAAAACACGAGAAAACTTCAACGATCTGCCGCTGTTTTTGTCAAAAATGTCCAATCAGAGTGACCGACTGACGAATACACAAAAAATACCAACGGTCTTGATATCGTAGTAAATCCGCCATAACACAAAATACTAATAATACCAAATGTAGCTTAATAGAACTTTAGGAAAAATATAAACAAAACAAATAAATAAATTTTATTTTATACAGCTAACTATGCAGGGAGCTCCTCAACTTTAAAAGTCTATATTAAATAATTAAGCTATAGTGCAATACAGTTTTTCCGTCATAAGGATAGAGTTGCCAGGTTTTCGCCTTTTTAACAAATATACATGGTATTCCGGGTAAATATTAAACCATTTTTAGCCGATTACAGCCTTAATTTATATAAATAATAGCTCCGATAGTGCAACTGTGCATTTATTCGCATTAAACGACTCTAAATATCTTTATTAAATTCAATTTAAGATAAATACGAAAACAATTCAGTTCGTTGACTGGTCGCAAGAACAACAACTATGACTGTAAGAGAAAACTGTCTTACAGAGTGCTTTTACATTATTTAAAATAACGTCCTCCCTCCTATAGTATTACAGAGTGCTTTTACATTATTTAAAATAACGCCTTCACTCCTATAGAGAATAAATAAATCGATTCTATTATTTTCCCGCGCACTTTTCGAAAGCTCCGAGTCCTAGACAATATTTTGTCGGATTTTGTGCATCTGCCGCCTGGTTACACTGGCGACAAATACAACACAACAACAAATGTGTGCAAATAGAAACGAAACAATGCAGAAACAAACTGCTGCTGCATTATTATACAAGTGAAGAGAATAGAAGAGTGCCATTTTGGCAAGTCGCTGCCTGGTTTTTTTTTGCCCGTTTCCCTGTGTCTGTGTGTGTGTGGTCGTGCGCTAGCTGGTGTTTGTTCTAATGCTCGAAACAAGACAACAAACAAACAAACAAACCATACAGAACGTAAGTGTTTGCAACATTTACTTAAGTTTGCCGTTTGTCAGTTAATCCGCCTCTTCTGTCGAACCTGCAGGCAGACCAACGCAGTTGCAAAAACAACAGAAAACTGTTTATATGTATAGATAGCTGTTTTTCTTCTCTTCTTGTTTTCTATTTTGTTTTGCCTGCATATTAGTGTGTGTGTGTGTCTTGTGTCTGTGTACGTGCTTGTGTTTTCTTCTTTTTCAGCTGTCAAACAAATTGCGCCTTTTGTTATTAAAACTCCGAAAAAAGAGAGGGAGAGAGAGCTTGTCTTAAAGTTCATTCCTCTGATTTTCGATCTCGCAGTGTGTTGCTCTCTTTTCCCTTCTACCACACACACAGCTGACTTTGTTGTTGAAAATTTTGATTGGTTGGAGGGGGGATTATAGGGGTCTGCAGGATTTTCGCAGTTTTTGTTTGTTTCTGCGCATGTGTGTGTGTGTGTGCGAGCTGCCGCAGCTGTTGTGTATTTTTGTTTACCTCTCGCCCTCTCTCTCTCACTCTCTCTCTGCCGTTTGCTGTCGCTGTTTCTGCTAGCGTCGCAGTGACCAGCGACGTCGCAACGCAATAAATTTCATGTTATTTTCTGATAAGAAAAGCGACCACAATCGAATGCGGTTTCTTTATACATATATAAATTTATACATATACATACATATGTATATAAATATGTATGTTAATATGTACCGTTACATATACATACATATGTATATAAATATGTATGTTAATATGTATATCCGCTAGATCCAAAGCTTAGTCCAACGATCCCTCTCTCTTTCTATTTCATCAGCTGTTTGATTTGTTTTGTTTTGTTTCCCCTTTTTTTCTCCCCCTACCATCAGTCTTTTATCTCGCTCACCCCCCCCACCACAAATAGAGAGTGGTAGATAGGGAGAAAAAGAATAAGAGGGATAAGAACAACGGAGAGAAGTTATTTAAGAGCGACGCCATTGACGCTGTTGACCCCAAGCAGCAGGGCGAGAGAAATGGCATCAGCTAAAACAAGCGACAGCCAAAAACAACAATAAAAACATCTGTGGTTCGTTGTGAAAGGGGAGTAGGTGAAGGGGACGCCACTGTTCGGTCGTTGCTACCATCGCTCTCATCTTCTTTGCCGTCATCTTTTGTTGCTGCTTCTTCATTGGCTTCTACCATTGCGTTTCCTTTGTTTTTATTTGCAAATTGGAAGCAAACTAGAACGAAGTTTACCCTGCTTTAATTTTTAAATGTCACATTTATTATTGTGAGTATTTCTTAGAGAAAATGATAACAAATAAAATTTTAAAACAACCAACAATTATTATGAAAATTACATTTTCAAATCCTTATTTATTTTTATTATTTGGCAACGTTTTTGTGGAAAATAATTAGTAATGTTTTCTGAACTATTTGAACTTTTAATGGAAGAAAAGATCGCCATGCTACCACCAACCCAGCTTTTTTGTCACGTTGCCAGATCACACCCTTGTGTTGAGCTTAGAACAAATCTACCTCAACGAATACCCAGCATATTGACCAACTGAAATTAAGAAGAGAAAAGGAAACTCTGAGAGAACGACGCAAAAGGTCTTCGCCGTAGACGAAGAATAAACAGCAAACAATAAACAATAATCAGCCGCAAATGAAGTTCAGAGATTGCGGCCTGCCCTCAAGAAATTATGGCAATTAATCCGTATTTGTCAAGCAACAGAAACCACGGCACCAACAGCTGATATTGCAGACTGCTTTTGTGTTTATTTTTTTTCTTCTCCTTTTTTAATTTCGATCTGTTGCAAGCGCAGTACCGTTAAAGTTGTTGCTTTCAACACGCGACGCCCGTCACTTGGCTGCCGTCGCCGCCGCTGTCGACGTCGCAGTCGACGCTGACATACAATCGCGATACATGAGCAGACTTACCGTTACACTGTTGACGCTTGTTGCTGTTTCTCCTGTTACCATCGCAAAAGCAGTGATGGCCAGAAAAATAGGTAACACTGTCGAAAGGTTAAGACTAGTAAAGACTATGAACCTTTGTGAATGTAAATTAAATGAATTCATTCGAAATTACCGGAAATTTAAATGATCTATTTTTGAAACAGACCCGTTAAAGATTTCACCAATTTTATAGGCCTAATTATCGCCACATTGTTGTTCTAATACATAATTCCCTCAGTCGCCTGCCATTAAATCCGCTATTAATGCCAACGTTTCTATATAGATGTTTCTGTGCTTTAATCGGCCTTAATACACTAGAAAGGGTAGTATTTCCGGCATAATGAATTATAATTGAATGGAAATTTTTTATATTTTTCTACATTTGCTATAATGGAGCCTAGTTTGTTATATATTTATTTATTAATAATTATATTTTTGAGTACTACTTTTATGCTCACCACTGTTCCCACGCACATTAAGTTGTAAAAAAGAGAAGAAAATGGCAAAAGCCACTTTGTTGCCTGCCCACATTTAAAGCCGTCCGTTGTTAGGCGACAGAGTGACAGGGTGGGTGGGAGACGGGTAGAGAGGGAGAACGGACTAGAGTGCAATAACAAGAATATGGTTAATATATCTAACGGCAATTGCATTTTGCTTTCCTACACACTTACCTTTAGCAGCGCCTGCCTTTTGATTGCTTTTCATTCTTTGAAGCGGCGTCGGCGGCGTCTTGATTGCAACTGTAAATTGCACGTAATTTGTTTGTTCATTGAGCACGCATTATGCGTTGCTCCAATTGTTGTTTTTGCAAGCTTTCAATACCCGTTACTTGCTGTATACAAAGGTATGCATCTACATACATACATACATATGTATGTACATATCTGGTATTTCAGCAATAATGTTTCAATAAAGTTAGTTGGTGTGAAAAGAGGAAAGATTTTAGTTACCCTCGGCAGCTGCCAACTGCCCAAATGTAGGGTATTAAGATGGTTGCGGTACAACGCGTTTTGCTTATTCTTCCCATTTCATATTTGTCCTTTATCGCCGACTTCTCTGCCACCTGCTGCGTCGCCATCGCAGTCGACGTTGGCGTCGCTGGCTCAGCCAGCAGCTGGCCTGCGATTTTTTTTTACCAAAGCAGCGTCATTCGCTTTTCGCAGTTCGCGCTGCGCGCTTTGCTTTTCGTTTCGTCGTGCCAAGAAGAAGAACCCAAAACACAGAGAGTGAACGAAAAAAAAAAGTAAACAAAATCGACGGAGGTGCAAAAAATTAATAGAAATCAATTTGCAGAATAATTGCAAAGAAGCGCCAAAGAAATCGCCAAGTGAGTGACAAAGAACTTTTGCGGGATTTCTCTCTTCTTCCCTCTTTACTTTATCTTTTGTTTTTTATTGTTGGTTGTTTTTTTTTTTTTTTTTTGTTGTGGTTCAGTGAACTCGCTGGTGTGTTTGTTGTTTCTCCTGTTGCTGCTGCTGCTCCGGCTGCGATTATAAAGTTTAATTAATTAAGTTTGGTCGACAGATTTTCTAATTGAAATGCTAATTAACCGTTTAACGGGGGTGGGGGACTCGGATCTCTTTGTTGTCTGGGTCCAAGTGCATTTCCCTTTTATGCAGTCTGCCGCTCTCATTCTCTCTCCTGCTCCTCCGTGCACACTCTCTCTCTCTTTCTCTCTTATCTTTGTTCTGCCCGCGCTCCTTTGGTTTCTTTGTTCAAGTCGCCGGTGCAGGCAGCGACGTTGACAGCGACGTCGGCGTCAGCAGCCAATTTGCATTTTGGAGATTGAACAGAAGGCGCCGATGAAGGAGCGCGTAGGAGGCAGAGGCGAGGTGGCGAAACAAAGGGGGGCCAAGGGTGTGCCGGGGTTTAATTATAATGCGAATTGCATTTTACCTTTTAATCCGAATGCGAAAACCATAGGAACTCCCATCAGTTCCCTCTACTTGTTGAAAACAAAAAGGAAACAGGACAACAGAGTACAGCAGAGGGCACAAAGTTGTGTGTCTTATGGATGCTAGCAAGTACAACAGGGGCTAAAAAAATAGCAGTAACGAAATATACAAATAAATATCAGCATATCTTAATGTTAAATTTTCAGACAGTATTTATTATAAATATGTGCTTATTTATTTCTACTTAAAAGAAAACACTTTTAAAACCACAATGAAATAATTTTTGGACTTTCATATTTTATGGACAGTTTTGGAAAAGTAAATGAAATATTAATAATAGTTATTCCCTTGCAAAGGGTACTATAATTTTTTCAGGCAGTAAAGGAGGCATATGCAACGCCATAAAGTATATACATATGTATATTCTTGATGAGCATCACCAACCGAGTCGATCTAGCCATATCCGTCTGTGCCTGTCTGTTTGCCGTTGGTTTCTAGTCTCTCAGTTTTTGAGCTATCAGAATATGTAAGAACGGACCGCTATATCTTATTGCTGCCATAGGAGCGATCTGGACAGAATGGCATTCTTTCGCTATTTATAAAACTATCAAAATTAAACTTCAATTATGCTTCTTTTATAAGAATGTCACATTCTGCATTTCATGCAAATCGGACCATTGTATATTATCGCAGATATAGAAACAATCAGACAAAATAGGCATATTCTACAAAAACTTCTATTCTATGAAAACTTTTCCTTCGCCCGCAGTCAGCTTTCCTTACTTGTTTCTAAATAAATATTCAAGCATCAGCTTAAGCTATAAAATACTCCTATCGATTTCGATTTTATTATTATGTGCCTTTAGAAATTATTATAGCATAATTCCTTGATAGATAGATCTTCAGAAAATGCAATGTTCCTGTAAGGTGATGCCTCTCATAGATTCCGTGGAAAGCCTGTCCAATTTGCAGCACTCAATCGTATCGCCCACTCATATCTCGACTTCCACTTCACCAAGGTAGGGGAGGAATAGGTTGAATCGGTCATTGTCTGTGTCAGACTTCCTCATACCCAACCTAACACTATCCGCTTATCAACGGGTAAACATCATCGGGGCGGTCAGTGAATAACAATTAGCGGCTCGGACAGGAGTTGGTGGCAGGAACAAAGGGGGAAGCAAGCTGGAATGAATAAAAGATGCGAATTGGCATTATTCATGCGCATCCATCCACTCATGGTAGCCACAGATTTGTCCCATTTACGGGTGGCCTACCTGGAGGCCAAAGATATAGAGCGTTACTCCCTCGATTCGAGCGATTCGTTGTTTACTGCCAAGCACTGCTACGACCATTAATCATTTAGCATACAAACGCGCTAATGGAATAGAAGACCATTCCTATGGCACTTCTCAGAGATCTCCACATCTCACAAATGCAACCCAAACATGTGCAACTTGAATGGGGGGAGAGGTGTATTTTTGCATAATCTTTTTTGATATCCAGTATTTGGGTTAAGGGTATATTGTATTTCGCATATGTGTGTTAGCTTCAAGCTGCATTCAAACTGCTTCAAGCTAGAGCTAACTAATTAGGTATGTTATGTGGGTTTGCATTCTTTCCAATCTGACCAAGCCCCTTTGGGATTCTATGAAGTTATTTTGCATATCAATCACAGATTTTAAAGCTTCTTACTAAGCTTATGCTGACGATGATCACATTTTTTAACAAATTCCTACTCTAAATCGTTAGACTAGCATTTCTTTGAGCAAGATCGTGCTTTCTTTGCTCACGAAATATGAACGCTTGCGCTGTCGGTGTGGGCAGAGCTCAGGCAGAGTTGCTTGCGAGTCTATCTGTAGGGCATCTCTGATTTAAATAAATGGAATTATATGCAAAATTAAACTATGAAATGTAAGCCATTCTAAGATGTAATTTAAATTGATTTGAAATTATGAAAGGATGCATTTCGAAATCGAGAAAGGGTATCTTTTGTGATCTGCCTAGCTGGACTATATTTTTCCGGCTTTGTTTTGTTTCGGGGCGGCAGCAATTATCCATGGGTTGTGCCTGGGTGGTGGTGCCGTGGGTTTTGCTCACTGGAATTACCAACGACCAAACGGCAAAGAGATTGCAAATGGAAATCAATAATGGAAATGCCCTGGCCATATCTATAGCCACGGCTTTGCCTCACCCAACCTCCGCCACCCCCTATAGTTGCCTCCATCACACTTTCCCTCTGGCGGGTCTGCCTGTTTTTCCTTGGCTCGAATTCTGTTTTGCATAACAGATACGACGGCGCAACGGCAACAACAAAACACATTGCATTATTAATTCGCCTTTTGTTCGGCTTTTACTTGCAGTTTTCTTTGGCAGCCGGAAATCTGATATAGCCGGGGCCTCTGATCGCAAACGGAGTCGTCATCTGGATTTGGGAATCGGATACGGATCCAGAATCTCAGGCATAACGAAACGAGACTGCATAACAAATAATCGTTCAATGACAGCAGCAGCGCCCATTACCGGCCCCTTTGCGGTGGAGCAGGCACAGAACAGTTAACCAACGTCCGCGGTATCGAAAGATATAGCACAGACAAAGGCGATAGTGTGTGCTGCGGTCCTGGTCAAGGTAAGGTTAAATTAAAACCGCATTGACCCTAACTTGTCTAACTCGAAATGTCAGTTTCTTATAGTTAAATAAGCCAATTATCATGAAGAAAGTAGAAATAGCTGAAATTTAAGGTAATAATTTTGAAGAAACATTTTTAACAGCTTGTTCGGGGGTAAATTCGTTGGCGATGAAACGCAAAAATGCGACAGGAAAAGGGAAACATATGAAAAATAACTGGGAGATAAGGGAATAAGCGGTCTGAGAAGGGGAGGTGATAGTATGCAGGGTAATAGAGCAGGGAAAGGGAAGAGAGCGTCGTCGATCACTAAGTAACGTCAAGGCAGGCTATATAGCTAATTACAATATATGTCATATTCTTTTCTGTCAAATTATATTTAATATTCACCAAAAATTTGTCAGAGACTTGTAAAATCCATTTGGGAAGCATTTCCTCTTTTAATCTTGACCTAAATCGAGTTAGAGAAGTTAGCTGGCTTTACTGTCTGAACAAAGAACTAATATATGTGTACTTGCAGGACCATTTAAAGGACACGGCGACCCCCGACGAGATTGCTGCAGTCTATAGATTTATTATATAGAAGCTTGAAGCTTCTACCACAAAGGATAGCGAAAGAACGAAGATTCCACAATGGTGAAGACGTTTCAGGCCTATCTACCGTCCACGAATCGGACATACTCATGTGTTCACTGCCGCGCCCACCTCGCCTCCCACGACGAGCTCATCTCGAAATCGTTCCAGGGCAGCCAGGGGCCGGCATATCTCTTCAACTCGGTGGTGAACGTGGCATGCGGCCAAACGGAGGAACGGGTTCTGCTCACCGGTCTCCATGCGGTGGCCGATATATACTGTGAATGTTGCAAGACGCCGCTGGGCTGGAAATATGAGCATGCCTACGAGTCCAGCCAAAAGTACAAGGAGGGCAAGTTCATCATTGAACTGGCGCACATGATCAAGGAGAATGGCTGGGACTGAAGGGAAGACCAATGGCGATGGCATGGGATCAGCATTCAGGATCAAGCATCAGCAGCGGCCGGAGCAGCAGCGGCAGCGGCAGCAGTGGGATAAGCAGCGAGTTCACATACAACAACAACCAAAACACACACAAGGCATGGCATAAGACATAAGAGTGTTGTACCAAAAAATGGCTAAAGTCTGGCGACGAAGCGAAGAGTGAATCGGATCGGAGATGGGAAACGGAAACGGAAACGGTAACGGAAACGGGAAACACGGAAACGGCAACGGCAACGGAAACGAAAGTGGGATCGAGTTTTAGGGTACACCACAATATAGTATATATATGCTATTATATAGTGCATAACTCGTCGTAAACCCAATCAGACATCCACAAAATACCACAAACACACACACACACAGACACACACACTCAGACACACACACAACTTATATAGGAGAGCTGGATTGGGCTTGGAATAAAGGATCTCTGCGCTGGACGCTCGATGGGATTTCCACACTTTTTCATTTCAATTGCAGTCTCAATCTCTCGATTCCATTACTGACTTGGTTCTTACACATTTTGCGTTGTTGCAAGTTGTTTCAAATATGCGTACTCTCTCTCTCTGTGCAGTTTGCCTTAATTCGATGATTTCAAATTGAAAGAAACAAACAAAACTCAGACAACAAAAATACAAATAAAACTTGCACTGCCATATAAACAACAATATTAATAAATAACAGCAACCAGCAGCAGGAATAATATTTGAAAACATTTTACAACACACACACAAGGCATGCGAAATCAAAAAAAATCAGAAAACACAAACACACTCATCCATTTTCAACTTAGAAGTTATTTAATAAACTAATTACAATTAATTATTTAATTCAACTTAGCTTGAAACAAAAACACAGAAAACCCAAAAGCGAGATAAACTTAAAAAACAATTTTTGTGGCATGCGTAGGACCCAGTGAGAAAAATCGAAAGAAATATATATAATTATGTGCGGGGGTGTGGCAAAAAGAAAGAAATTATATAAAATACAAGCATATGATATGCCTTTAACTTTAAAAAGATACAAATATATAAATATATATATATAGATATATGTATATTTATGTGTATGCAAGAGAAATGCGTATTTATGTCGCAAATATCGTACATTAATCAAATCGCAGATGCAGAATGCAGGATGATATCGATGGGAAAAGCTATGAAAATGAAGAGAAAAGTGCCGGCATATTTTTAAAGCGCAAAACGGATTATGAAAATATATGTATATGCAAATAATAACTGCCAAGAACTATTCAAGTTAAATGATGTTCTCTAAGTAGTTATATAAATGTATCTGAGGAATATATATATATACACACATATATATATATTTTGTGGTAGCATTAAAATAAATTAAAATAAATGAGAAACAAGGAAAAAATACAAAACACCAATAAACAAAAAACCAGGTTCAATAAAAAAAAAACACCAATACAACAAGAATAATAATAACAAAACAAGAAAACGAAAGAAATTCAAATCAAATCCCTTCGAAAGAAACAAAACAAAAGAAAGCATTCAAAATGAAACGAAAATGAGCAAAATAATCGAGTGTACATTGGAAATTGCTGAATATTTATTTGTGTCTTCAGTTTCAAGTGTTCCTCTTAAGAAATTGGCCGTACTTAAAAACTCGATCTATATACAATACATATACCCTTTTTCCAACTTAAAACCTAGTTTTGAAGGAGCTTTGAGCTTTGTTCGACCATTTAGGCATTGACTACTGTACTCCATGCATGTGATGCACCATTATGATGAGACGAAACACAAATTTTGAAAAACAGAGAATTCATACGAAACAAAACAAAAAAAAAAACAACTGATGTTAGTATTTACATACATACATACATGCCACTATACATACATGTGCATTACGAAGCGCGTAAACATACATACTAAAAACGAGACCACCTTTACATTAAAAACACATCCAAAGTACAGTCAGCGACATGACACCGCATGCAGCCGATTCAGATGTATTAAAAAAAAGAAAAACAAAAAGAAAATCTCAATTCAAAGATTGCAATAAAGCGCATTTTTAACTCAAACGATGGGAGAGTCCTTTAATTGGGGAAATTGGGTAAGGGTTTCTTGTAATTGTTACTTTTTATGAAAAGCATGGATGGGCACCAAATTTTAATGGCGAAGCCGAACCACAAACGCCATATTGAGCATGGCAATGCGTCTTCGGCATTGGAGAGCGCAACATTGTTTTTGTAAGCCGACGATGTTTTCAGTGTGGTCCGCAGAAATTCCCAATTGGATTCTGGACATCGGATGCTTAAATAGGCACTAATGTGAGACAAACCTTGCTACATAAACTAGACCCGAACTAGACCTTGAGTTCCGCTAAAACCCCTCATACATAGATCGATAGAATAGTTTTTTTTTTTTTCGAATGGTGCATTTATCAAACTCATTGTAATATATAAAGATATATTAACGCAGATCCTTAGCAATTGGTTGTGGGGTTCGTGTTTTAACAATCATTGTATGTGTTTCGTTGGTTTGCCAATTACAATTGTTTCATGTGTTGTGTTGTTTGCATTAATTCCAAATGTAATTGCAAGAGTTTTTGTTTGTGTCTTTGTGTTGCATAGATCCAATACAATTTCTGCATGTTTATGTCTTAATGTGTCCTGTGTTTCCTTGTATAATGAAATAAAATGTTAAGAAATGTACTAATCCGTCGAATTTGTCAGTTTAAGCTGTGAGCGATTGTAACCGAGCGACTGTTACGTGTATATATTGTGAAAATCGATATTGTGATAATCGATTTTTTGCTGTGTATTAATCGGTTGTGTTGTACGGTTAGCTTGCATATGTGCTGTGGTGTATGTGTCATGTGTTTTTAAACAAGGAAATACGGCAATTCAATTAAGGATCTGAATATGGGCCACAGACTAACGACAACTACTTCCATGTGTTAGTTTCGTAGTTCCACTTGGATGATACGCCGGTGATCGGGTTCATCTGCAAATGAATCATTCTGCGCAGCTGCGCCGACTGTCGCTCCTCCTGGAAAGTGTCCGGCGTCTCTTTGTACATTAAGGTCTTCAGAGACACGGTAATGCCACAGGCAATGGCTAAGATCCACAGGGGCAGGCCCAAGCATAGCTTCCACTCCGGCGAAGTGTACTGGAACTCGGCGTAGGTTTGGCAGAAGCTATGACGGTACAGCAACTTCTTATCCTCCAACGATAGCGACTTCCAGTCGCCCAGCTCCTTCTCACGAGCTGCACACACACCCGGGGTGACTTCACGGTACCGGATGGACGGAAAGGGGCAGTCCGCACTGTCGAAATAGATGGGGCGACCGTTGATGCCGTAGCCTACAACCTCACGGTCGCCGCTCATAAGACGGACGCCATCGCCGCTGGCGAAGCGACGCCCCATCGTCCAGGCTATATACCTGGGCGGCTTGAGAGGCATCAGCCGCCATGGGGTCATCTTGACGGCACTGTACCTGCAGCGGTAATAACTTTACCTTTCAGTTTTCTCTTTTTCGGTTATTTTTTGGTTTTTTTCTTTCACTTACTTTTGGAGCTCTTCACTTAAATTTAATTTTATTTTTTTTGTATTCCAAGCGATCCGAAATACGACCGAACTGTTGGTCGGGTCTGAAGCCACTGAAATTTTTAGGGATTGGGCTCTAGGCTCTTAAAATTTCGGTTTGACAGGTGGTCCAAGGCTGTCGAGATGACCATGACTTTACAAGTTAATAGAAAACTATTTTATGGGGAAATAAATCATTTTATCATTTTATTGGAGTCAAAGTTCTCCAAAAGATATATTACGAATATATGATTGTTATGTTTAAGGAATTCTTATAAAACGAAAGATCAAAATTAGGACTTAAAACAAATACCAGTTTCGGTTACGGTTAGGTTTTAAACGAATATAAGTATGTATTTCGGTTTCGGTTACAGTCTTTATTCGGTTTTGTCGGAATAATAACTTTCGACAATACACTTAACATGTATTACATGATTATAAATGAAAGTAATAAGAATGAAGGAAGCAAATATTTGATTGAAACTATTGATTTTTAATTATTTCCTTTGACAGCCATAGAAAACGGGTTCTTCAGGTCATACAGGAGATATTCCCCAATCGATTCCTAGCTCTATGTAGAACGACTATTAGAAAATCCTTACTGCAATCAACTGGGCGCCATTAGAGGCATATAAATGCCCTACTAATCCTTTATTCGTTTTCCCTTTGCATTCACCAGAAGGGTAAGGAAGGGGATTGCAAAAGTCTGCGAAATAAATGACATGTGAGGGACAGACAGCCTTGACAGGAGGAATCCTTTCTGCCGCACCCAGCCCACCTCCTTGTTCATCGACCAATTCTGACGTGGGTCAATTTAATTTGAAGAGATTGTAAAGTTGAAATGGCTGTATCTGTCACACGCACCGCCAAACTCAAAGGGAAAAAGGAGGAAGCTCCATTGTCTTGTCCTTTTCTTTCTTTTGCCTTGGAGGTGTTGAAGGGGAATCTCTTTTTTTTTCCTTATTCCTTTCTCGGCAAAGGGTCTCTTGTGTTTGATATTTTCGTGAACCATTTGTGCTCCTGTCAGCAGTTTCATTATTTTCCATTTTTTTGTTCGAGTGGGTGGGTGGCCCGAGAGAAGTATGAAATTCTGATGTCTTGATTGCCGTGGGTCCGAAATGAAATTGAAATTGAATATTAAACCAGAATGGGTTTATCAGCCTGGGCCTTTAGGTAATTATATAGAATTTTTGTCGATTAAAGCGAACGAGTTATATAGATGAAGGTATTTCGTGGCGGCCGTAAACTATTTAAAACAATGATCCTTATGTCTTTAATAATTGCAAGTTTTATATATAATAAATAATATATAAGTTCCCTTTTTTCTGAAAAATAACACAATTAGTTCCGTTTATCTATTTTTATTATCCTTCATTCATTGCCAAGATGGAAAAAGTGGTAATTATAAAATTATAATAACGCAGCGACGTTTTATTATACGGGGAGAAATATTACTCATACGCAGCGTTGTCGCAGATTCAAACGACAATTCAACAATTCCCATAAAATGGCATCTTTAAACATAGTTATCGGCTTTTTACAGAATCTATTTAAATATCTGCATATATTCGTATCATTTGTAAGGCGGGGGCACTGTGTTTTTTATTTAAGCGATAGCTTATATGAAAATTTATTTGTAAAATATTTAAGTCCCCCCTGAAAGTTTGTATTTTGCTTACTGCTTAAAACCGCATAATAATTTCCAGAGTAACAAAGCCCGATGCAGCTGTGGAAATGCGGCACACAATCATTACTACCACCGATAATACCCTCCGCAAACTTCTGATTTACATGAGTCCCAGGGGGTGGAGGAAGGATGGCCGGAGCTTGGCAGCAGAGTTGGCTTCCAAAGAACTTTTTCGGCCAGACAACAACTAATGAATGTGCAGCAACAAGGACTCCCGGACTGGTTCAGAAGTCCGAAAAAGTTCACTACCGGGCGGGCGAAAAACGCATCCAGGGGTGTTTGTCGGGGAAAATAGTCCCAAAGAGTAACATTTCCTGGTCGCTTTCTTTTTTTTTGCTGTTGTTGGGGTTTTGTAAGCATTTAATTAATATTGAAAGCGACACATGAAAGGCTTAAATGCCCGGATCCCTCACAGATGCAATGCACACTCAATCCGTGGAGTGCCTGGCTTCCAGCAGCCAGGCCAATTTTTTTTTATTCCTGCAATATGTCAACGCAACACACATAAACCGGCTGACTGACTAACAGAGTGAATGGTTGGCTACAAAGAATAGTAGATGGGCCATACACTGCCTGAAATTAGCAATGGAATTCAGACTAAGAATTAATAATTTAAAGTACTATTGTAATGATTTGAAAATGCTTTCTAAGAGCGTTGAGGTATGACTAGGAAATTAGTTATTTAACTCCTTAAAAGGTGAGATTTACTGACTATTTGATAACAATTGCCTAGTTAACATTCTGCTTCAAAAGTCAGGATTGCTTTAAATTGTTTTTTTCTATTTAGAAAACAGATACTTATATATCTTTCAGTCTGCCTGATGATTTTTTTCGCTGTGCCGCTTTTGGGAGAGTAAGTCGGTTGGTGAGAATGCAAGTCAGAAGTTAGCTGGAACCTTGTCCTGTCATCACTTCACAGTTCTAATGGGCGCGTCACTGTTCGCCGAGCATTTCAGTTTTCCCTGGTGCCCGCTATGGTATCACCACCATCATCCTGTTCCACTGCCACTGGCTTCTGTCATATGCAATGTCCCATCATTCAACGAGTCCTTCAACCAGGCACACATACAGCCACCGAAAAGGCAGCCCACAGTGGCTCAATCATCGCTGATATGACCTGCCTTTGTAGGCAGGCACATAGCTCACCACTTCTGATGCGCTTTTTGGCCCTTCCTCCGGCCAATTCTGGCTTTGTAAACTGACTATGGCCCATTTGTTTCCGTTGGCTCTGCTCTGGATTGGGTTTGAAGGGTCTGCAATCCAACAGCTTAACTGATATGGGCCACATTTTTTATTCCAATTCCGCAATTGGCATCGTCACTTTCTTTATTATTTAATACAAACCAAATCGAGGCAGATTTACGAATTTGCACGATGCTTAAGCGGGTTAATATTTATTTGTACGCATTGATGGTGCACTTGGGTTTGGGGATAACCCCAATTAACTTGAACGATACTATTTTTCTATGTATTTCCTTTATTATTAATAATTTATTACCACAAAATAGAGAGAGAGAGTTGCAAGAGGAACGTCAACGCTTTAGACACCGATGCCCATGCTTCACATGGAAAAGGCCGCTATTAAATTAAATTCTGCTTTTGTACATTAACATTGTACAAATCAAATATATAGAAATATTTTCAAACTCAACAAAGATTTGTTGTAGTCACGGATTCCTTCCTAGCTTAAAGGATGTCAATTGTCCTAGCACATGGCCATCAGCTCGTAATATATCTTGTACATGCAAGGGCAAATGTTGGGCACCGGCATCTCTTCGTTGGAATTGCATTCGTCGCAGCTGTCCTCAATGCACGTGTGATCCCCCGAACTGCTGGATCCTGGATGTTCAATTTAATCTTATTAAATATATATAACAATTATAATTATATATATATATAACAATTATATAACAATTTTTGAGACTTACGGGGAGTGTTTCCATCTGAGGAGCACGGCTGGTAATATTCCAGTGCCTGTCCCCAATCAATACGTCTGCGACGCTTTTCCTCTTTCTGGCTCTGCTCCACATTGTCTTGGAAGGTTGCTATGCGTGTCCGCTTTTCCACTAAGATCATCTTTGGGTCGGAACTGTGGGAGAAGCCAGACCTTTGCCATTCCAAGTTTAGTTTATTTTGATGAATGGTATCAAAGGATCGTGCTGTTTCATAGCTAATATCATTCTCCGCGGTGAAATATCCATTTATGTCTTGGTCCAGATCAGGCGGAGAATTGTTACATGTGCAACTTGAATTCTCCGGAATATTGCGGTCATCTTCTTGGGAACTCTCACTATGTTCAAAGTCTCCATCATATTGGTCCAGATAACGAGGCTCGCCTTTATCCTGATGAGGGTACAGTCCAGGCGGATAATCGTTACATGTGCAATTTGAATTCTCCGGAATATTGCGGTCATCTTGGGTATTCTCACTACACTCAGAGTCTCCATCATATTGGTCCAAAATACGAGACTCGACTTTATCCAGTTGCGAGTAAAGTCCAAGTAGAGAATCGTTACATCTGTAATTTGAACTCTCCGGAAACTTATAGTCATATTCTTGGCGATTCTCTCTACTTTCATAGTTTTTGGAATCCATTGGCTGTCTGAAGAGTCGTCGCGGAGTTTCACTTTTTGATCGTTTTATTTTTCTGGATATTATATGGATTGCTTGCCCGATGCTAAAACCTTTATTCTGTAACTGCTTTATATTCGTCATCAGTTCGGTAAAAGGATTAACAAAGTTTTCAATTGAATTGTGACTCCAACAAGCATTATCAATATTGAGACTTTTATATTTCCCAGGTTGATCACAGGGACAATCGACTATGGTTACGCAAGCGCAATTACTTAATGGTCTTTGCGATTGCGATATTTCAGAATTAACTTTCTGACTTGACCAAGTTCTGGGCACTCTTTCCCGAGTTTCCGGCGCCATTTCATGCGTTAAGATCTCTTCTTTGGCTGCGTTTTTTGTGTATGAGTGCATCGACTTTAGTTCTCGGTACTCTTTCTTGGAATTCACGCGGTTACGACTATTTGTATTGCAAGTGCATTCATCGACCCGACTCGCTTGCGTACCACCTCTTGGAGAACCTGATCGCACTTTAGGCACTCTTTCCCGAGTTTCCGGCGCCATTTCATGCGTTAAGATCTCTTCTATGGCTGCGATTTTTGTGTATGAGTGCATACACTTTAGTTCTCGGTACTCTTTCTTGGAATTCACGCGGTTACGACTATTTGTATTGCAAGTGCATTCATCGACCCGACTCGCTTGCTTACCACCTCTTGGAGAACCTGATCGCACTTTAGGCACTCTTTCCCGAGTTTCCGGCGCCATTTCATGCGTAAAGATCTCTTCTTTGGCTGCGATTTTTGTGTATGAGTGCATCGACTTTAGTTCTCGGTACTCTTTCTTGGAATTCACGTGGTTACGACTATTTGTATAGCAAGTGCATTCATCGACCCGACTCGCTTGCTTACCACCTCTTGGAGAACCTGATCGCACTTTAGGCACTCTTTCCCGAGTTTCCGGCGCCATTTCGTGCGTGAAGATCTCTTCTTTGGCTGCGTTTTTTGCGTATGAGTCCATCGACTTTAGTTCTCGGTACTCTTTCTTGGAATTCACGTGGTTACGACTATTTGTATTGCAAGTGCATTCATCGACCCGACTCGCTTGCTTACCACCTCTTGGAGAACCTGATCGCACATTAGGCATCTCTCGTTGCCTACAGCTGCTGCGCGACTCTTTACGATCCTCGTGTCCACAAGCGTAGCTGTACCTGTACTTGTCCTGGCGTCGTGCAGAGGGATCAGTGGTTCCATTCCACTCTTGGTATGTGGTGTCATCATTTTGGTAGCAGCAACAGTTTGAGGGAACGCCGCCACCACAGATTCTTGGTGACCGTTCCTTGGATGGAAAGTCTTGTTGCGGAAGTCTCTTTGACGAAAGTCTCCTTGGCGAAGGTTTCTTCGAGGTGGACACACTGGGCAAGAAGTCCTTTGACGAAGATCTTGTTTCAACCGTTCGACACATTGGCTTGTATGCATTATCCAAATAGCGACCATGGTGTTTGTTTGTCTGGTTTCTGAATTGAGACCGATTCGCGCTACAGGTCATTTGGTTTAGACCCTTGATCTCCCACTTTGCAGGTTGATCTTTTCTGTTCTCAAAACTATTGTCATATCTCGCTATGTGCTCGATATCCTGGTCAAACTTGTGAGTCAGAGTGTCATATTTCTTACGGATGTGATGCATTTTTTTTCTGGTCTCCGAGGAAGAAGTGTAGGTCCTCTGGTCTTCAAGCTGTGTGTTTTCAGGGTAAATCCGTTGGTTTCTCTCAATCGAGAGGCGTTCATGTCGTTCCATCATGTTTCGCCCATTTTCGGGTGCAGTGCCTATTGTCTTACTTATGGACTTTCTACCTTGTACGTGTCTGGTCTTAAGGTTTATTATTTTTTTTTTGCAAATTAGAAATCAGTTAGCTTTTTAAAGAAATATATATTGAATGGAATACAATTTTAGAAACTATTTGGACTACCTTTGATTACTTTAGACCGTCTACTTAGATTTCTATTTTTTGAATATTTAAGAATATTTATTTGATTTAAAAACCTTCAACCTTATAATAAATTAATGTACTTCGATAACTTCTACTTCTATTCCAAGTTTAGGCCATTGTCACATTTTTTCCTTGCCTTGGCCAAGTCCTTAGCCTTCGTCGTTTTGCGTTTTCCCAATACTGCTCTCAATATTTCGATCTCATTACGATGTCAGATCTTAGAGTGCATTTTTCGCCCGAAGGCCACCCGAGGGAAGCTTTTAGGGATTCTTGTTGGAAGTGTATGGGGCAAAAAGCGCATTGCGGCGCTTGGATGCTTGCAAAAAAATACACAGCACCAAATAATATTTATATATTACATATTTATTTATTTTTTTTATTTTTTTCATTTATTATATTAATTACTTAGTTATTATTTAGTATTTTCTTTTTATTTATATGTTTATTTATTTATATCGTTATTAAATGATCAATTTATTTATATAGTTAAGCTACAACTATTAGAGAGTTATTAAATTTAATAATTATTCACTAATTAAGTGTATACATATTTATATTTTAAACAAAACATAAACATTCCCTTGAAGACAAAACTCTTTTCATATATTTTCCCAATTTTAGGTCACTTCCCTTTCAAGTACAGTGCAGTGTCATAAAGTGACAAATCCATCAACTGCTCGCAAGTAAAGTGATGCGGGGCGTGAGCAATTTGTCTCTTAGCCTTTTTTGAAACGAAACGGAAACGGAACCGAAACCGAAATGAAACGGATGTGGGGGAAACAGGAATTGTATAGCTGCAGTCGTCGCCGCGGGCGATTCAATTGCCAACATCCTGGGGATTTCCCAGAGGACGAGAGGACCTGGCGGTGATCTGTGAGAGACGGGAGGGGTGGCCAATCACTTGCCACATTACCATGCGTCGTAAAAATGCTGCGTACGGCGTTCCTTTATGTGGCGCTGGGTGCTAAAAACTAAATTAAAGAGCAGACCATTTAAGGTCTTCGGGGGCAATCTGGCATTTATGCTTCGAGTAACGTATTGTGGCAGTCACTGATATTATATTTTTAGGGAAGACAAAATTGTTTTATAGCTACGTAAGACAAATAAAATATTTAACGAAAGGTCTACGATATTATGGCAATTTTAGAGAATAAGATAGCTTATTTTTTTTGTAATTAAAATATTGTAATTAGGGAACAAACTTATAGCCTTTTTGATCCTGTTTTCCTTTAATTTTCGTACATTTAGATTGCATTTAAAATTTCTGATTTCCTTCCTTTTGTATGCAATTCAAATAAATAATTACCATTTCTTTTTTGTTGCCCATTTTTTATATGCAAAACTCAAAATGTTTAAGGTAAATATTGGACGGGCAATGAATGGATATGCACACCGCCTTGTCAGCCCCAAATACCCCGATTCGAAACTAAATAAATATTTTTGTTGTGATTGCACTTTATTTGTTTTCTGTGTGCAGCAGTTGAAAGCCAATATATGGTGAGTATATTCCCATAGATATATCAGTTTTGTTTTTTTTTTTTTTTGCCAACTAAATTGAGCGTAAACTTCCGGGCCTTACGGCACATTATTTGACCATGCAGAGAGCGATTTATATATATATTTGTATTTATGGGGGGAGTGACGAGGCGAAACAATCACATAAATTGTTCATAGTTCGTTCGTGGCGCCTCCATCTGTCCAGTTGCGGCATGTCCGCCGTTGGGTGCCAATTTTCAACCATTTTTTATGCCAACAACTAAAGGGTATGATGTGTTCTGCACCGTTCATAAAAATGTGTGATTTTTTGTTGTATTATCTGGATTCTTGATGTATATTCCTGACTCTTGGCTCTCAATATAAATATATATACTTATTGTTTTGTTTTATATATAGTACTTAAATTTGTTGCTGAAATACTCAGTTTGATAAATAAAGATAAGGAAATTCGTTATAAATAGTTATATATTTTAATAATAATTATAATATTTATTTATATATATTAAATTAGGGAATCTCTTGAAATAAAACTTCATAATTATAGTATGAACCATTAAATGCTACGCGTATGCCTTGAACTGTATTATAACTTATATTTTTAATCTAAATATAAGACATAATAAAAAGCACTTATTATAAACATCAGAAATCCCTTAAAAGATTATATTTCTAGAAAGCATGAACTGATCATTGAATTTCTAAACTTTCCTTTAACTAACATTTTTTTGTATGTATATAAATATAAATCTCATTCTAATTAGCTTTTTGCTCAGTGCACTGTGATAGTTTTGTTGTTGTATTCGACATTCGGCCATAAGCCGTTTATGCCCTTGATTTATTATGGCCCAACAAATCACCAACATGTTGCCTTAAACCCCCCGAACCATTTGCCACCTCATGCTGATTTTTTTCGAAGGCCGGCTGCATTTTTAATGCCTTTAGCGAATGCCAAGAAAATGTGGAAAAATGTGCTGCTGCTAAAGAAAAAGGTGATATTTGCATTGAGGGTGGTCTTCCTCAAAGAAAGACATCGAATTCAAGTTCAATTCGGTGGCGAACACTTGAAGTTGAGCCAGAAATGCGCACAGCCGCCACACATGGGAATACAAGAGGATTGCAGGGGCGGAGCTGCGAAGAGGAGTCAGAAAAGAGCAGGAGCGGAGTAGAAGAGAAGGAAGAAGGGGGGAAGCAGGCTCAGAGCATCCTTGGAGCAGGGGTGCCACCGCCAGGTGCCGCAAAAGTGATGATGACAGGGGCAAATGGAACTTTCGTGTATTATTATTACATGCCGTGTTCACTTCTTCCTTTGCTTTTTTTTTTTTTGTGCCTTTGCTTTAATGGAAAGCTGGCTGGTGGTAACCTCCACAGTCCCTTCATCACACCCCTCTCAGGGGGTGTATATATATATATATTTCCTTTTTTAAGTAGGGTGAAGAGTTTGGAGAAATCAATTGATTGATTTTAGTTAGAAATCGCTTTCCAATGTGTCAGACACTAATGAGCCATAAAAAACAATGTTTTTAAAGATTAAATCGTTTTGGAAGAACCTAAATAAATAAATATATATATAAATAAAATTACAATATATACATATATATTATAAATTGCAGTATATTTAAATCATTTAAAATTTACATTTGCATTTATTTACATTTATTACTAAACACATTTCTTTTATCCCTCAGGTTGTGTAATCAATGTATGATTGAAATATAATTTCTGGTTCAATTTTCTTGCTGACTTCCTGGAATTAAGGGAGGTGGAGGGGGAGGGGAAGGAGTAGATGGCTTTGAGAGGTGGGAAAATGGAAAAGTCAGTGATGCGAAAAGTGTTGAAAATGAAATCGTGTACGCATCGAGAGCATAAAACGTGCATAAAAATCTGTCATTTACATTGGTAAAGGCGTGAAAAATTGGCAAGGTATTCCCCCCAAGATCCCCCAAACCCCCCAAGACCCTCCCTGTCACTTGTTTTCCCCACATTTCTCCGTATTTCCCTTTCACTCTTTGTGCTTGTGCTTGGTCCCATGGCGAAAAGTTGAAAAAGCGCTGACGAGAACTCGGTTTGCCTTTGGCTGTCGCAGCCTGCCCCTTTTTTTTCTCCTTTAGTTTTACCCAGATTTTCCACCGCTCCATCCCCTCTTTGGCGCCCTCATTTCGGCTTCAACTCTTTTTCGCTTTGAATTTGCTTTATGGGAAATTTATAATATCCCCACCGCCCAAACTCGAAGTCGAACGGAACTCGCGTCCGGGAGAGGTCACGGAAAAATGCTAACCAGTTAATGTAGTGGGCTTTAATTTATATATATATATATATAGTATATATCGAGTTTACTTCACAGCTCGGCTTTCAATTTTTAATTATTTTTTTTCCTCTGTATATTCCAGGCATATCTCTCCTTTTTTTTGTGTTTGCTTTTGTATTTTAAGCATTAATTGTTTGGGTATTATCCCTAGTATTATTTTTGATTATATCTGGGGATTTCCACTTATAATTAACACAGGTGCTTCTTGGTTTTAAATTCTTCAGCTTAGGTAGGTTTTTTTGCTTAAAAAATCAGACTACAGTATTATATAGTTAAGGAGTTTCTTAATTAGTTAAAAGAATATATTTATTACAGGTTGTTTTCAATTTTAAAATATTTCCTTGCCTTACCTTTGTTAGTTTTTTGAATTTCTTTATTAATATTCTTTTTTTATTACATTTTGTTCCTTATATTCAATTTTAAATGATTTTCTTTCTTTACATTGTTCCTTTACCTTCTTTAAAAATCATTCCAATATTACTTTATTAAACAAACCAAGTAGTTCCCTCTTATGACTCGTTTCCCTAGTGGAAATGAAGTGATAAAAGTGTTAATCCACACCCTTAAAAAAACAACTCGCTGGCAACTCTAGTTAATTCTAGTTGAATTCCCCTCTCCACCATTCGTTGAGCCATAAATTTAAGTTAATTAATTAGCAAGTGAATTGCGGATATAAAAATGAATTAACTGCCAGTCCCCTGCCCGAGTAACTTTCCTCTTTCAATTCGCACAACTCCGCTAGTGAAATATTTGAATTGAAATGCCATTGCGTACACGCAGCGTTGGCAGCATCATTAAAAATGTAATCGTAGCTATGCTTGGGATTAGTTTCGAGTCGGAAATAATAATTATCTGTCAGAAAAATGTTGTTAGGGGAGAAAACAAATAAAAAAAACAAGATAAGCAAGTTGACAAATCAACACAAGAGTGTTTCGCGCTAGAAAACTCACCCTTATCCGAAAAAAGAAAAAATGAAAATCCACAGGAGTGAATCAGAAGCTTGGATCTCTATATCCTCCGGCTGTGAAGCAATTACATTTAATTATCAAAGCTTTATGCAAATGTTGACGGGCCCTTAAATAACATAAATTATACGCAGGAGCAGGAAATCCCGAAAACAGGAAAAATGAGCCACCAAAAAAAAAGGAAGAGAAAGACGCGCTTGAAAATTAAAAAGAAATCAAATGCGCTGGAGTCAGTTTCCCATCCCGAAACGTTCCACAGAAATCCGTTTGAGGTTGCTCATATAGCGTGACAGTCTGTTGCCTTCTGCGGCGTGAAGCAGCCGGGGGAGGACCACATGGACACCACTGGCTGGTGGAGGAGCAGAGACTAAGCCGCAGAAAGACTGATAGTAGTCGGGGAGGGCGGCTAACAGATGGATGCATTTTGCATGGAATAAAGCCCAACGAAAAGTTGGAAAAACCAGAGCAAAATGACAAACAGAAATTTAATAGGATATCTTTTTAGGTTAAGCTGGAAGATTATCGTTTATAAGCTTGTTAAATCCATAAAATCTAAGCGTGTTTTAGGGTTGATAAATATTTATATATTTTTATATATATGTATATGTATATATTCATATATTTAGCAATACGCTTTTAAACATTTAGTTAAAAAAATAGTTTTAAAAGTTATTTTTCCAGCTTTAATTTGGTTTTCCACTATATTTTGTTAGCAGACATACTGATATCCTGCTGCTAGTTATGTTTTGCATCCTTTACACAATCTCGGACTGCTCATTTCCCTGCTGGCCGTTGCCGGCGTTTTCTTTTGCACAATTTCTGTTGTGAGGCTTCGGGCGGAACCACATGGCGTATGCTTAATTTTGTTGCCACTTTGACAAACTTGACTGTCTGCCTGCGGGGTGTGTGTGTGTGTGTGTGTGTGTGTTTGGCTGACTGCGTGTGCAAGTGGCTGTCTCTCAGTCTCTCTCTGTGTGTGTTGACCAAAGGATAGCCAAGTCCAGAGATGAGATGAGCTCAGGAGGTGTTGTCTGGCAGCAATTAAAAGGGCTTTATCACAAGTGCATTAAAATATACCTTGGCCGCTGACAAAACAGAGGAAAGTGAGGAGAAATAAGTAGAAAATAGAGGCTGCAAAGGTGGGATGGGGCTGGGAAAAAGACCAACCGACAAACAACCTAATTAACTTGTCAAAAATTCAGACTCCGAAAGGGAAGGAGCAAAGAACCGACCCCACACAACCGACAAAAAAGAGGACCAAAAGGAAGCACAAACAAACAAAGGACGCCCGGCACGCCCCCTTTTTCGGGGTTTGCCTACGTGCCCGGCTTAAGGTTCTATTAAAATTTCAATTAAATATTTCTTTTTCTCCGTCTCGCTTTCGGGCCTGTGTATACGTAGTACTTATGTGCTTTAATTATTGTTTTTATAATTATTATAATTATGATTGCGAGACAGAGAACCCCCCGGGGTCTGCCTAGCGACAACAACGAAAATGAAAACGATAATGCCCACCCCGAGCAGGGAAAGGAAAAACTTTTGTGCTTGGTGAAAGCGGGGGAAAAACTGGTTAAGGCATAGAGGGAGAGAGAAAGGGCTGGACGCGGCCATTTCGCACGCAAATGTTTAATTATTGAAAATTCCTGGGCTGCTGTGGAAATGTGCGGGCGGGGAAAACTGAAACAACAAAAATCTGTTTACGTGACTTTCTCCATCTTTGCTCGTGTGAGACTTTGTCGCACATGGAAAATGCAAGCGAAAAGCTCCAGCAGGATATTCACGAAAAGCAGCGCAAAACTATAGTGCAGACACAAAAGTGCACAGCAAAAAAAAAAAATATATATATATATTTATATACTAAATAATAAAATAAAAACATTTACAACATGTAAAAAGAGAACAACAGCAATGTGTTTTAAGTTCTTTACATATATTTATAATTAGACAAAATCTTACAAGGTGCTTAGGTTTTATAAGATATTTAAATGTAAAAAGGTTTATAGGTTTTATATTTTAAATAAATGTGCTTAATAGTTATTAGAACATAAGAGAAATATTGAATAAGATCTAATTTAAATATTTCCGAACTTTAAGAACGTTGTAAACTAATACTAGTAAATATTTTGCTCACTTTTAAATCTCAAAGTGAGTTATTAGTTAATCTTAATTTAAATAACTTACATGCTTTAATAATAACAATCTTTACACTTGATGCTTACAATGCTTTAATATTTAATAATGATATAGGATATATATTTAATTAATTAGTTACCAGTTTTAATCGGAAAAGTTTCAATAGTTCACAAATATTAAAATTACTTTTTGAGCATATAATAAATGCTTTAAGTTTTTCTCAATTTATATCTTTTTAGTGCTTTCAGTGTTCCCAAAAATAGACGCAGACAGGCACTGAGAGTTAAACTAAAGCATTCACAAGGACCAACAGACAGACGAAGCCGCACACGTAGATATGCGCTGCTATTATGTAAGTGAGCGAGTGAGCGACATCCTGCTGCACTTGTCACTACCTCTCGTCCTTTGCCACTAAAAAGGAGCGCCGCAAGCAGTTTGCCTTCAACTTGAGCCACCACCACCACCTTGATATCATTGATGCACTGTTACAGAAATATATACCATTAGACGGCGATATTTCATTGTTGAATTATCTTAAAGTTCAACAGTTAGGGAAAAACGAAATTATATATTTATGTGGTAAAAATATATGTTTTTTATGTTACGTATTTATTTATAACGTTTTTATTAGATTTGAATACTGGAATTATAAGATAATTAGTTTATACTTTTTGAAACAAATTATACTATAATAAGAAATCAATTTTATTGTTGAAATAATTGGACTTTGAACATGAAGTCGCTGGCGTTAATTAATTCCAAAATATTTGAGTTTTCAACAACAAGTCGTTGGTGCTATTTTAATAATACCTAAAGGTGTACAATTTAAATTATTTTCTATATATTTACATATATATATATATATATATTTATATATATTTATTTATAAAACTTTATTAAGTCGCTGGAGTAATTTAATTCCGAAATAATCATTTAAGTCAGGCATAAAGAATGTACAATATAAAGTATTTTATATTGAGCTTTTAAATCATTCGAAATAGTTTAATATTTTATAATTTTGCTAAAGTAATTTTTGGTTCAAAATTATAGAATCTAATACCATTATTGTTTAAATTCAATGAAGATTTCTCCCAGTGACTCGTTGTTGCAGTGCCCGCGACTTTTCTTTGAGGCGACGGCGGTGACGGCGGTTTTGCGGAGCTGCCATCCGTCTGTTTCACAGTCTTCGTTCGGCTGTCTGGTCTCCGGCTACGTGTCTATTTGAATTAACGCCACTGCTCCTCCGGCCCTGGCGGAGATACCCTGTAACTTAGAGTCTGCCGGACGATGCGTTCGTTGTGCATCGCCCTTTGTGGTATACTTTTCTTTTTATGCAGCAACCGGAAACGGATGCTAAGACTGCCGCAAAAGCTTAAACGCACAGCGAGATTCGTTGGTAAATTGAATTGAAATTATTTGGCAAATGTGCAGCGAGGCAAAAGGGAAGTCAAATAGAAATAAAAATAGGAATAAATAAAAAGGGCAGGGAGGTTGGCAACATTTTATGTAAATCAACACACAGATTTACAGGTGAAAGAAAAAACGGGAATGTAATTGAAAAACTGCAGTGACAAATGCATTACGGGATACGTTCGCTAAAGCACATGTTACTCTCCGGGGGATTTTCTGCGTGGCACTCGATAAGCGTTTAAGTAATTAAATGCACGCACGTGGCCTTTGAGAAACGTGCTTTCCCCTGAGATCTACATCATGGCACTTGTGAGATACATAGTTGATTCAAGTTAGAAAGCCAAGAATTATAGAGAAAATATAAGAAAAGTAAAAGATATGTCGAGAATATTATCCCAAAGACAACAATATATAGTCCACAAGGCATTTTACAAAATATATATTTAAGTTTCTATGAACTGAAAGATGATACTTAAGTCAAAGACTAATCTAACAACAAGATGAGTAACGCCATTCGATTTTGTGTACTCGAATTTATTGTGGTGTCTCTAAAGCAGTCTCGATTAAAAGACAGAGAGAGAGAGAGAGAGAGAGAGAGAGAGAGAATGAAGGAGCGCTTTAAAGCCAATTGCTCTCTTGCACACATACAGCGACAACTGACGACGACATGTGTGCACACGTATTCTCAAGCAATCTAGATCTGTACGCTCACATACGCACTGGGTTGATCTGCCTTTTACGCTCTCAACTTTGTGCGCGCGGAGAGAGTGAAATTTAAGTAGAGAACATGAAAGTTGCAGCTAATGTATGAGTATTATGCTGCTTGTTATTATAAGGTCTTCGCTTCAGCAGAATTTATTTTACTGACTGATTTAATCTCAAGATTTTGCGAGGTTACAGCAGTTTGTCGCTGAATTTGAAATGATAAACCAAAAGTATGAAACTGTACACAATTTAAACTATAATTGTTATTAAATATGTAGTGCTAGACAATAGTTCCTTAAGATATTGATTGGCTCTAACTCGGAAATGTTACTTTCACCTCTGAAACCTATGACTATATATAGGCTATACCTCCTTCTGCCTGTTAACCCACTAAGCCTGTGGAAAAAAGAATTCATATATTCAAATTGAAATCAAATTGACCACTTAATCACCACACACTATTTAATCGAGTATTTGGGTCGACCATTTTATAGCGTTTATGGCGCCGCAAAAGTCCCCCATTAGCCGCTGTGTGTGGGGTTTTCCACGCATATATGTATCCGTCCAATCCGGGGGAAAAGCGCGTGAATCTCTGAATATTTGATGCGCCCTCGATGCGGGTTAATAATAATTCGTATTGATGCCTGGTAGCCCCTGCAAGTTTCCCAAGCCAAGAAGTGCGGATCAGAGGCCATAATTATGCGTAAATAATAAATTGTTGCTTTATTGAATTTCATTCCATTAAAATGTTACCACATAATGAGATGTGTATACATGTATAAGAGTGTGAGTTGTATGTAAGTGTGTATTGTTGTTGTTTCTCCATTTCTTGTTTTTTGTTTCTTTTTTTCCTGTTACCTGTCTGATACCTTTGAAGATTGTTACATTTTCCCCCCGTCCAAAAATTCCAATTAAATTTTACAAACCGAAAGGAGCAACTGAAAGAGTTTCAATTTAAGGTTTTCCTGGGCATTTTCCTTCTTTATTTTTTGTAAATCTAATAAAAGCTCGTTCTCAAATGAAATAAGTTATAGTATGAGTCAATTTTAAGGGCTCAGCATTAATTGCCTTTGCGCTCTGTTTTTTTTTTTGTTGCCTTTCTCTCCTTTGATATGTTAATTACACCGCATTGCATCCTTTCTCCTTTGCTTTCGCTTCCGCTTTCTCTGCTCCTTTGCGTGTACCATTTTTATTTCCGCTGAGTGTATGTATGTGTGTAGTGTGTTGTGAGAGTGTGTGTGTGTGTGTGCTTCGGAGTGCATTTGTTCTTTATGTTTGCTGCAGTTTTCTCTTATTTTTCTAAACAAAGTATTTCTGTATATCTTAAGTTTTTCAACTGTTTTTCTTTTGCATTTATGTTGAGTGTTGTTTAATTTGCTTTAGACTCTTGAAAGTTATTAAATAAATGAAAATATCTTCAAATAATTTTCCACGGGGACTTAGCAAAAATTCCACAGATGTTTGAGTTAATATTATTGTAAATAATATTTTTGGAGTATCCCAGAAACTGGTCATCTTGTAGTTGTTGTTTAAAATCATTAAATTTGAAAATGTTTGGGAAATAAGATTATTTCTGAGAGGTAAATATATTATTTTTCCAAATATTCAAAAGTTTTAACTATTTTAATTTCAATTTACATAAGAAAACAATTAAAAAAGCCAGAAAATAATACAAAATTACCCCCAACTTTCGGTCTGAAGCTAAACTTGTTAAGATCTATAATTGTCTGATGATATGTTGGCTTAGTTCTTTTTTTAAGTGTTTTTGTTTTTGTATTGTTTGCTATTAAACCTCTATAATGTATAGCTGTTATTTTGTTTTCGGGCTAATTAGGTGTGTTTGTTTTGTTAAGTTTTCCTGGATAATTTCGTTTTTTTTCTTTTGTTCGTTTGAATTTTGAAACCTATTTCGATGGATTTGCGTGCAAGGGGCGAGAAGAAAGCGCGTGTGTGTGTGGTGTGTGTGTGGAGAGGCGATTTTTCTAACAATTCATCTAAGTTTTCGTTCAGCTAATTTTACACCGAAAAGCAATGCTCTCTCTAAACTAAAAAAAAAGAACACCGATCCGAAACTAAGACAAGAATTCAATACATTTTTTTTTTGGTTTTCTGGTTATCACTTTTTGATTTCTAACAGCTCTTTGAGTGTCTATGTGTGTATACGTGTGTCTACAGGTGTGTTGGTGTTATTTGCTATTTATACACAAAAAAATGTCTGGTTTTTCTTCGCTTAATTTTAGGTTTACAAGATTTTTTTTTTAATAATTTAAGGGTGTGTTTTTTTTTTAATTTTATTGTTTTATTCCTCTAACGTTTAAATGTGTTTCTTCTGTTAAATATTCACCACAAAAAAAAAGTGTTTACGACAATTATCTCTAGATCTTTGATTTCGCCTCCTCGTGTTCTTTATAGAACATAAAACACCAAAAATAATACATCCGAAAGCGGCGACTATAATATAGTACTAGATTTATGTTAAGATTTTATTCCGAGGGTAACAGGTCTGAAAATGGGAGTTGGAAATACTTGATCGAAGGGTATATATAATTCGGGTAGCTGGCTGGCATCGGTTTCAAAACTCTATTCGATTTTCGGGTAATTTTTCTTTTATATTTAATTATATAATCTATTCCTTGCTGCAAGCAAAAGAATCCATAACAAAAATCTCTCTTTAATATCAGTCTAAAGTTTTCAACTAAATATAAGAGAAAAGAAAATAAGAGAAAACACATAAAATTGTAAAAAATATTTTAATATCGCTAGAAAGTATGGCAGCTTCACATTTTCAGCAAAAAAACCTTTAACCTTTTTAACAAAATTGAAGGAAACACAGGAAATGCTACATAATATTGTACAAAATGTTTTGAAATCGCTCGAAAATCTGCCTGAAAGTGCAATAAATTGAGAACTTCCGGTATTTCAAACAGCAAAACATATTTGAATTGAAACTCAATGATATTTCTACATGAATAATTCATTTAATTTTTTTATTTAATATTTAAGAAGCTCTTTTGGGTGGCTCTTTTTACGCTTTCCACTTTCCACCTTCCATTTCTCATTTTTCCCCTTCCAATCCTGTTACCCACTCAGCGATACTGCCACCGGCTATATATTTGTTTGCTCTCCTCTCCAGGCTCCACTCCTATCCAGCTTCGGCGGCTTAAGGCATCGGATAGTGATTCTGCTCAAAGTCTTTGTGTCGCTCACCCAGCGACCTGTCCAGTCGCCGGTCCGTGATGGCCACGAACGGCAGCCGCGACTGCTTGCCTCGGCCGGCCAGGCCGGAGCCAATGCCTCCGCCGATGCCGTTGGCAATGCCAATGCCATCCACTACGCGATGATAAACGAAGGAGTTAAGCGGCGAGGGTGCTCCTCGGCCACCGGCTACCCCAACGCCGCTTCCTCCTCCTCCTCCACCGGCTCCAACTCCGCCTCCTTCTCCTCCACCGCCGCCTCCTCCTCCTCCTCCTGGAGGATTCTCTCCCCCAGCTGGCTTCTCGGCAGTGGCATTGGCCGCCGTCTCCAAGCGCGGCCAGCTGCTCTGACCACGGCCTGACACATTGGCCACAAACTGAGCGCTCCGGCTGCGACTGCGTGGCGTTCCCAGGAAACTACCGGCTATGGCCGGATACGAGGGTAACTTGAAAAGAGCCGGCTTCGGAGTGGATGTGGATGTGGCCGTGGTCTTGCTGGCCATTTCCCGCTGCCAAAAGTCCAGGGCAGCGACGCCGGCAGGGGAGGCGGCTGCTGGATCTGGGTGCTCCTCGGCGGAATCCTCCACGGCAACATCCTCCTCGGGCAGATGATTGCTGGCTGCGGTGGTGGACGCTGCCCTGCGCTCCTCTTCGATCTCGTCCTTGTACTCCTCGTCCTTGAAAACGCCATCGTTAAGCTTGAGCCTCCTTATGCCCTTTCTATCGCCCACATATATGTAGCCAGCGTCCTGGGAAGAGCTCTCCTCCTTGGCTGGCGGCTTGACAGCTGTGGGGGCAGGTTCCAAGATGAGCGACGCCTCCGTGGCATTCGGATGGCTTCGCTGTTGGGCAAACAAGTCGAAGCGCTGGTGCTGCTGATGCTGATGGTAGCGACGCCGCTTCTCCTTCAAATACTCATCGTCCAGCCGGATTCCGGACTCGATGCCGGTGCCTGGTGCCGGCGGGGCATTGGTGGGCGTGGGCAATGTGCCTTCGAGTAGATTCAGCAGCTGCTTATTCCGTCGATTGTATTTCTTGATGTACGGCGGCAGATTGGCCTCCTCGCCGCGCTCCTGCTGCGCCTCCTCCAGCTCGGCGGCGCTCTCATAGTCGTCCTCGTAGTCACTGTACAGCTCCGGATGCGCCTCGCGATAGTGCTCGTCGTAGAGCTGGAACTGCACCCGGGCTAGATGCGGCCACTTGGCGTAGTAGCGCTCCAAGTGCTGCAACTCGGTTATCTGGTGTCCCAGCTGTGGCTTTGGCGGCGGCAGCGGCGGCGTTGGTGGCGGTAAGCTGGGAGAGCTGACGGCACCCAATCCTAAATTCTGGCCAGGTTTCCGCTGGTAGGGATTACTGGGTCGCGATCGCTGGCTGCCCGGCTTCTGGTGGTGACCATGTTGGCTGCGATGGTGGCTATTGTGGCTGTAGTGGTGGCTGTGATGGTGATGATGGTGATTGCCCAGGTGTCCACTGTGATGGTGTGGATGCTGCTGGTGATGATGCTTGAGGGTATCGCCGCCAGTGGTCTTGACACCGTTGCGCAACACCGGACTGATCCGGCGATACCAGTTACCATTGTCATGAGCTATCAGCCGCTCCATTTCCGTGCGATGCTTGAGATCCTCCTCCAGCTGCTGCTGTTGCTCCTGCTCCTGCTCCACCTGGTGGTGATCGAAGTAGTTGACCTGACCCTCATAGAAAGGCTTTTGGGGCCTCAGGCCGACGGCAAAAATGGGCGGTGAGTGGGAGGAGAAGGAGGAGCGTTCGCGTTCGCGTTCCATTTCCCGTTCCCGCTCCTTCTGCAGCTTCTGGAGATGCCTAGGCGAGGCGGTGACCGCTGTGGTCGGCTCCGGTGGAGTTGTAGACGTTGTCCGCTTCAGATAGTCCTTGTATCGCTTCTTGTGGCTCTTGTGTCCCGTTCGCTGGCGACTGCGTCGCAGTGCCTTGAAGCGCTCAAAGGCCGACTCCGGGGGAGCAGTTGGCGGCTCGGTGGTATCTAAAAAAAAAATAAAACAGGAGAGCGAGAGTCCTTGTTAGTCTCGGCACGCTGTTCGGGGCTCGGAAGTAATAGATTTCTATTAGGCCAACGGACAGCCATAGCACCGTTGCCCTGGGTATGCCAAGGGTATTTCCAAAAAGCCAGTAAGTTGGAGGATTCCGAAAAATTAAATTAAACAAAAGTAAGACAGGGAAAACTAGAAAACAAATTAAGAATCGGGGGTGTATGGGGTTTTTAAAACCCTTAAAATGGTGTTAAACTTTTGGCACTGAATTCGGTAGTTGGTAAAAATATCATTGCTTTTATTTTGGTAACATTTTTAAGGGTATTAAAAACGCTTGTAATTTTCTAAGTACCCAAGATTTCCTCTTCTTTAAATTAAAGAGTTTAAGAAACATTTCCTATGTACTCATAGGACCGCAGGGTATTTAAGTATTTAAGGTTTTCCCTGGAAGTGTGTGCTATGTGGCTTTCCTTTATTTTTTTTACTTCCGATTTGACCCAGCTTAGTTGGAGCCCCGGCATCCTTACGGACCGCACAAATCCCACCGCCACCGCCTCCGTTTCCGTCATACAAATTCATTTCATTTTGATTTGTTCCAGCGAGGGACGCACCGCAAATCATAGAAACATTCGCCACGGCCACAAAGATCTATGGTGTTACTACCGAGTCAACCCTCGTGCCTGGCCCTCTGACGCAGTCCAGGCACGTCCTAGCCAGTCCTGTCCCACTTCCTCCTTCCCCGAAGAAGTTTATTTCTTGGCCAATCCTCTGGACAGATTTAGTCTGCTTCTGGTTCTTGTTTTTTGTTTTTTTTTTTGTTCTCGAACACATACACAGGATATTTGCTATTTTGTGAGCTTTATTGCTTAATGCCAGGAAGGCACAACTTTTTCCGTTTGATTTCTTTTGAAAATTGAAAGAAAATTTGCATAAATTTGAAGCCAAATGCTAAACTAATTAGGAAGCACATTCAGTTCTCCCTTTCTCAGCGCTTTAAGCGATTTCCTACATTAAAGACACTTTCCGACTCACATCGTTCGCCTGTCTGTCTGCAGAATGCTTTGGGGATTTCCCTTACATATTTTCAATTTACCACAAACACACACACACACACACCACATAGCTGACTTTGATGGGATCTCTAACTGAGGTCCAGTTGCCGCAGTCCTGTGGAATGCGGCACAGTGGGTCAAAGGCAAGAAATTCCTGACGGGGAACGGCACGTTGCGTAGGGAGAATGCAGATGGATCGATGTACATTCTGGGGAAAATCCAAGTCGCCTTCAATTACTACACTAAGCTAAAAAAAAGGAGTCTCTTTATAAAATTCTAGGAATTTCAATACCAGAAATGATCAGCCTTTGAGAACTTACAATTTTAAATACATATCGGATATATCTTACATACACTTGCTGTGAACAAAACTTGGAAAACTATCCGTATTTGTCTTTTAACAGAGCTCTTTCCTTTTTCCTTATCTTTATAATACTTATTTGCTGTTCACCACCTTTCTTATGTTTAAATAAATCCAAAAACAACATTTAAATTTGATTTCCATTATTCCTTAACCACTGTAAACTCCAAATCCCTCTCCCATGTGTTTTTTATTCTCAGTTTTACTTGTGCTTACTTCTCCGTCTTTTGACTTACCCTGGTGATATCGCTGCCATTGTGATTCCAAATCAGTTTCCAATTTACCCTCCTCATGGGGATTTTCCATCTCTGACTTTTCCTCCTCCGTCGGCGGTTGCTCTTCAGCATAATCGTCGTCTATGAAACGCGTCTGCTGCGGCTTTTTAACGGAGGAACCCAAGTAGTTTTCCCCTAGCTTCTCCGACCTGGCCGTATCGAAGGTGGCCAGCTTACGCTTGATGTTACCATTGTCATAGTAATGCATTTCACCCAGATTCAGATCTTCATCACTGTCTTCCGGCTCCTCCTCCTGCTCCTGCTTCCGAATCCTGCCGATCTCATAGTTGCCATCATAATATCTGGTCTCGGATTGGGTTGGTCTCTTCAAGCCAAAGGTATTGCCGCCATGACGCTTCTGTTTGTGGCCAATTGTTGGGATTGGTGTTCTTGTTGTTGAACCAGTTGTGGTGTTGGTTGTTGGTGTTAATGTTGTTGTTGTCGTGGTTGTTGGTGTGGCTCTGGTGGTTGTTGTAGATGTATCGGTTGTTGCTACTGTTGTTGTTGTTGATGGGTATTTTTTGTTGGGCAATCCATCACTGTCAAGGGGCAACTTAATGTCCAACCCGTCGCTTCCAGCCTCACCAACAGCGTCATCGTCCTCTTCGTCTCCGTCTCCATCGTCATCGTCGTCTGTCGGCAATACTTCATCATTATCCAAATTGTCCTCGATATCGCCAATGGCCTCGTCCACCTGTCTGGACCGCTGCTGCTCCTTGGTGCCGCCGCTTGGCTTATTAAATTTGCGTTCATTTAATATTTCAATGGAATCAAACAGCTGCGACTCCTCAAGTAGTTGTTGTTTTTGGCCATCGTCGCCACGCTTCCTTTGCTCCTTTGGCAGCTGATGCTGCTGCTCCTGCTGCTGCTCCTTTTGCTGCTCCTTTTGCTGCTGTTGCTGCTGCTGTTGATTTTGCTGTTCGTGCATGTTCTTAAATTTTTTATATGCTAAACTTTGCCTGCCAAAGTTCGCGTTGTCCTCGTCGCCGGAAGTGAATGTTGTTCCACCTCCAACAGGACCTCCTTCGCCGGCGCCACCGCCACCATCAGCAGTTGCCTTAGTCGCTGGCTGGTTCTCCTTATTGTTTTTCAATTTGTAGTTGTAGTGGCTTATATTGTTCTTCTTCTCCTTGGACCTCTTCTTGTTGCCATTGTTGTTATTTTGGTATTTCTTAGCGTCCAGGTAAACACTGAAATTCCTTGAAGTGGGCCTTTGAGATTCAAGTATCTGGAAGTAGTCGCAGGCACATGGCCAAAAAGTTCTATTAACACGGGTATTTCAAAGTGATTTTTTATCGAAAACAAAAACGAAAGTATATTTGGTTGATGAACAGAATTTATTTAAATTGATTTTAATAGATGAAATGAAGCCATTTAATTTCTATCTAAGTCTCTTAATCTCCTTCTATCTAGCTTTCTATCTATCTATCTGAAAATGTTATAGCAAGATAAGCAATATAAATATATAGAGCAAACATTAATTAATTGGTATTATAAGATGATTTTGCTTATAAATAAATCAATATAAATATATAATCTCCTTAATTATATAGTTTTTGATGCTACAACTTAGCTACCTTTTGGAAATAGCACAATTTCAAGTAAATCAATAACTTATAGCCCTTATTTCCTAGCAGTGCTCGAATATAAAGTACTTATTCCCTAAAACAAAATCGGAAAAAAAGAATGAAAACTAAATACGAAATAAACTCAAAGAAATCTCCGCCTTAGAAGCTCTTTTAAGGATGCCAGGACGAGCTCCTGACCTGCACATGTGCAGCTAGACAATAAAATGAAAGTTTCATTTCGTGCCCCGACTCAAGTGTCTGCAAATCGTTGATTAGGGATGAGTAGGGCGGGGGGCTAGAATAGAGGTTGGGAAAATTCAAAGAAATTGACAGGGCATCGAGGTGAGGCAAGGTGAGAGCACCAGCTCAACTACATATGTTGGTTGAGTGCATTTTAAAGTGCTAAGAGGTGTCTAAAAATGTCTTTTCTTTCCCAATAGATTTCATACAACTTTCCTAGTGATACTTTTGGGTAATTTATCTAAATCTTTAATTGGTTTTAGAGACCTATTTATATCACCGAATTCTGTATGCAATTTGTGGCCTCATTTGCCTGTTTTGTTCTTATTTGCCAATTATTTATTTGGCTTAATTTTGGTTCCAAAAATGGTCTCAAATGGTTGGCCTGGCCTGGCTTGGCTTGGTTTCATTTTTTGCTCAAGTGAATTTCAATGCAGAGATTGAGCATGGAACTAGGCTGTGAGGGACCACCGTTTGGACCGTTTGCGTCCTCAATATTTGTGGAAAAGTAATCTGACTTGGCCGCTCGCATTGTGCGGCATTTGAATGGACACCTCCACCCCACCACCATATCACCCAGCTCTTGGTTCAATAGAACTGACCTCGTTCGGCACGGACTTGACTGTGTAGGCTCGGGCACTCTATAAAGCAGGCTCTTATATTTGTTTGTGTGTCCCACAAAAAAAAAGAATCAGTGCTATGAGTTCAACAGTACACAGGTCAAAATATATTTATTTTATTTTAATAAGAATAAAAAAATATGACATTCAGTTAAATTTGGAAAAGGAAGTGAAGGTTCTCTTTCACCTTAAGAAGTTATTTATGTATCTAATGAATTTTCCAGAACTTCAAAGACCTTTCTTAAGGATTAATTAATAATTAAAACAAAAACTTTTATATAATAAATAATACTTGCTTAATAAGTCCCAAAAAGAATAGAAAATGTCACTTTATATTAAATATATAATAAAACTATAGTACATTAATTAAATTAACTGCAAATTATCTTTCTAGCCTAGGCTATTTCCTACACTTAAGTTCTTGTTGAACAGTGTATAGGCTACAAGGAAAAATATTGAATAAATATAATTTTCTTTGAGTGCACAGACATGTGTGTGTGTGTGTGTGTATACTCACAATATCAGCTGCCTCGGATGAATCGTCCTCCTCCTCGTCCTGCTCCTGCTGCTGCCCCTGCTCCATCAGGCCAAGTCCCGCATCTGCATCCCCGTCGTCATCGTCGTCGTCTCTGCCGCCGCCTCCATCCTCCCCATTGACGGCAGATGGAGCAGCTGCGCCAGATGGAGCATATTGCATCTGGGGCGAACCGGCATCCTCATCCTCAATGTCGCCATCGTGCTGGTCAAATATGTCCTCCGGAATGGTGGCCTCTTCTTGCAAATTGAAATCTGTCGAGATAAAAAAAAGATAAAGATACACATGCGGTCAGAATTTTGCAGGTAAACTGGAGTGCTAGTTTTCAGATTATAATATCGAAGATATGAGAAAGATTACGTTAAATTAATTAATTTATTTAATACAACATTCGCAAGTGTTTCTTTTTATTTCCTTAATGAGTATATTGATGAGTTTCGGCTTAAGGAGTATAAATTGTACAATATTAATAATATTTAAGATTATTGTATAATTCAATGTATGAAAATAAGTAATATCTCGATAAGTAATATCTCGATATCGATAAGATCTTTTCGATATGATATTCATGGCGATACTTTTATAGATAGATTTTATCGGATCTATCGGAATTCAAACTTGAGAGCGATATCTTTAATGATTGATCATATCTGACACTCTCTCTCGATGTACCTTCCTAATGGATCAGTTCTCTTTATACAAAAGACATCCTACTCATCCTACTGAAACGTAAACACCTTTCTCGATTTTTCCAGTGCCATTATTTTGGCCGCAACTGTAGGCAGCAGTTGCAGATATGCGGAATGGGTAGGGATGCCAATGCCCGGGGGCATCGTTCAGGTGGGCAGAGCCCGTTCATGGGGCGCCTCAACAATAAAATAACACAGAAAAGGTCAGCAGCTATAGTATATAGTATCTCAAGTACGCTCGGCGAGAGCCAAGGAAGCAGAAGGAAAGGAGGCTGGCACGAGTATGTGTCCTTTTGCCTTTTACTTAAATAAAAGTAAGCTGCTTGAATTGACTTCCACTTTGGGGATACGAGTATATATGCAGATATATGTAGATACGAATGTCCTGTATAGCCGCCGCATGCATGACCTGAACAAAATAGGTTTTTACTCATAGTTGAATAGACAGGCATTTCTTCTCCTCCTCCTTTTTTTTTTTTATATTCCGTGGTGCTGGTGGTGGCTCTTTTATGCTCTGTCATTGACTGAATTGCCATTTGGGGAAACTCAAGGAGGCAAGGTCCTGGCACACACATGCAAGATTAAAATAAAAATGGTATAATGTTGTGCCGGTATCTTTCTCCCTCTGTGTGTGTGTGTGTTTGAAACCAAACGAGCGATAAAAGTCAGCGCAAATTGCCAGTGAAATTTTCTTTCTTTTTTGGTAAGGACACCGAAAGAAACTAGTAAATATTTCCATATGATTATTGATCCACCAATGCCTGTGCCTTTATATTCTTCACCTTTAAAAGAATATCTTTACAGAATCATAGAATATAGATTATAGAATATAGTTAATTTAAAAAATAAATATATTTAATATATCTCCTTGATTTTCTCTAAGTATCTATAAATTTTGGTGGCATTCTTTGTTTATTATTCGCAGTGTAATCACCACTGACTCCAGACAGCGCGCTTTCCTCTTTCTTTTCCTGCTCTGCCTTTTCCTCTTTACATTTCCCTCTGACCATTGTCCACACCTGGACGACCTACTAGTAGCAACCTGGCGGACTTTTGGGGGCAAGTTAATAATTTGACCGGGCTACAGATGTTGCCATTTCTAGGACCCGCCCTCAAATTATGGTGATTTTATTCAGCACGCCTTTTATAATTGCCGCTCATCGTCGTCGTCGTCCTCCTTGTTGTTGTTGTTGGCGTTGTGTGCCCAACTAATTAAATTCTTTTTACTGTGATTAAATTAACACAAGCTCCGCAAATACACACAGTGAATCCTCCGGAGACGAGCCTACTCGCCCCTATAGTAAACACTGGAAGAAGCGCCGCCGGCAGGAGCAAAGTTGAGCCGAAGAGCGGGAGAAAAATAAAAGTGAAATAAAATCACGCAAATGCTTTTTATGTCCCTCGACACATTGTTGTGTGTGTGTGTGTGAGTGTGTGTGCGAGTGTGTGTGCGAGTGTGTGTGTGTTAAGGAGAGAGGGAGAAAGAGATTGGGGTAATGGGCGTGAAGATTGCGGAATGAGGCGGGGAATCGGTGGGCGGCGGCGCTCAAGAGGGCGTCGCATTGAGGTTATCGTCACGGTGGCACAGTGGGCGGAAACAGGAAGTTGAGGTAATAAAAAATACATTTTCCAGTTGAGGAAGCTGCTAAGAAATCCCACAATCAGTGCAAGATGCCAGAAAGTATGTCGAGGCATTTTTCCAAGCATATTTTCTTGCTTTTTTAGAAAGTTCATAAAGTGTCGGAAGTCGTTTATAATTGATAATTGCGGTTATGACACAAAATGTTGATTTACTAGAGTTTATTGTGAAGGAAAATTAGGAAATAATTATATTAATTTGTTCCCGTTTCCAAGGGGAATAATATATTAGGAAATAATTATAATAATTTGTTCCCGTTTTCAAGGGGAAAGTATGATATTTTTTTTGTTATTCCTGTAGCTGTTCCTATACTGTTACTATAATTAATAACTTGTATTACAGGGCATAAAGAATATGACACAAATCCTTGGAAGACATAATTATGGATAATTGTTAAAAGTAAACAATAACAAAGCTTGAAATTCGTTTAATTTATTAAATTAAAATACCGCAAAAATGCATATTTATTTATTTAATAAAATATTCAAATAAAATGTCAGTATAAAAATGCAATAAGTGTGCATACACCACAGTTTCTTGGTGTGTCATCATTGCCTTTGTTGCCCGGTCGTCGAGTGGTTGGCTGCTTCATCTGTCCTCCCTCTCGACCGAGCCTCCTTCCTGAGTATCCTTGCACTCCCTTGCCGCCCCGAACCAGTTGCCCCCTTGCTCACCCTGTTACCGTCATTCCTTCCCCCGACTGTTTCATGCCATAATGAATAAATGTCGCATTAATTTGCACGCAGACCCAGTCGAGGGAGGCGGCCAGTTGTAGAAAATGAGGAGAGGTGGGGGGGTGGGGTTAGCCAGGAAAAAGTGGGGACAGTCTTTGGCACGTTTTCCACTGACTTTGCTTGTTTTTCGCCATGGCTTGCGAGGCAAACAACGCAAATCCATGCCAAACACTCGGGGACACACACACAGCGCATGGTACGTGCATGAATGCCATATGAAATCGCGTAAACAAACTGACCCCTTGTACCCTCTCCCCATCCAGCACCCTCCTCCCCACTTCACCACTTCTGCCAGCGTTGCATATTTGAATTTTGTGGCACTCTGGAGTTTAATTATTATGCTTGTAATGAGCATGTTGCATATTTCAGCAGGCACACGGTGCACGTGCAGCCTAGCTTTTTCTTTGCTGTTCCTGTTTTTCACCTACGCCCCACCCCTCTCTACTCTTTCATATTTTCCATTTTCTATTTTCCCCCGAAACACAGCGGCACTGAAATTTTCTCTATCCACTTTGGGCTAATTAATAGACAGACAAGCATACCTGAACCCTCGGCCTGGACAGATGACTCTGTTTCGCGGTATGCAGCACGATGGGATTTTAGAAAACGACCATGCCTTAATTAACCCATTATAGCCTGTTGATTTTTGCCATGCGCCCACCTTTTGCATCTTTCCGGCGAGCACAACATATTTTTGCATAATTATCCAACGATCTATTTGCCATTCAACTGAGCAATTTATAAACATTTTTCGGTTTGCCTTGCCCTAAACAGTATTCTACAAAGGTAAAGGCAATTTTTCACAGAACCACAGAAAGGCAAAGAAATGAGCCGGAAAAATGAGATTATTAGAACAAAAATAAAATAAAAAACAGAAGGAAAAGCATTGAAAGAGGCAGCCAAAATGTGTAGGAAAGTATGCAAAGTACAAAGATAATATTTCGCTTTGAAATTTGTCGGTAATAAATATATTCAAAATTGGTTTATATATATTTAAGAATTAATTTTTCATGTAGTTAAATTTCTCATAAACTTTACCTATACTAAACCCTAACAAGCACGTGCTTGGTGTAGCAAAGGCCAGTTGAGTATGCAAGAAATAAATTAAATATATATATATTTCAATGTTTATTAAGCATTTGATTTCAAAAATTGATTTCTATTAAATATTAGATCTTTAATTTGATTTAACATAGATATCTACTATATATTGTATATAAAGAAATATTAAAATACATATATAAATACAATTTACTGACCTAATTTTGTTATGCTATAATGAATATTTTTCACAATTTACTCAAAGCTTATTCAATATTTCTTTTGAGAAAAATTGAGGGTCCTTTGTTTAGGTTATTTTCGTTTCATTGTTAATATTATGCCCATGGTATTCTGCAAATTATTCAGATATTAAATTATAAAGGAATTTGCTTTTGGACCGAAAGGATTCGACCCTTTTGAGTGTGTATTCCATGTGGTGAGTACCTAATGCTCCATGGGAGGTTGACCTCAGCATATGTGCGTAGGAGTTGGTCTCTCTGTGTGAATATCCTCTTGTCTCGACTGCCATCTGCCCATGTGGCCAGTGCTAGTGCTCCTGCTGCCTGGTGCCTGCTGCTCGGTTTGAGTGTGTTTGTCATTTAAATTTATTTAGTGCATAGTTGGCAGCAAGACAACAATGGCGACCACAAAAGCCACTAAAGTCTAATTAAAATGTCCGCAACCGTAACAATGTGCGGGACAAAACGTATTGTTTTTGCTATTGCTGATGCGACAACAAGTTCTAGCCGCTCCCCTCAGGATCCCCTTCCCCCGACACTCACTCACGATTTAAATGGAATACCGAAAATAGCTGAAATTGTTGTTTTTGGCGAATGCAAAAGTTAGCCGCCAACATTCCCGTTCACTTGACATTCTGCCAGCCGGTCGGTGGCTGTCCTGCCAATTCCACCGTTTTGTGGCCTTGAAAAAGTCCCAACCAAATGGTTTTTGGGCGAAACTTTTCCCCAGAAGCTTTTAGTTTTCCCGGGGACTTGATGTCGCCTTGCGGTCGAGTGTCTGCATTTCTCCCCGTGCCACGGGTCGTATGCGTAATATATGTCATCGAAAATTCGACGCTGGCCGTGATGTTTTGTCAATAAAATAACAAACAAACGTAATCTGTGGTGAGAGAGCGAGTGGGTGTGTGCGGTTTTATGTGTTGTATGCGGTTGTATGCTTTCTTATGGTTGGATGCGACAGCACTGGGTGCAACGTGACGTATGCGTAATGTGCTTAAGAAACAGCAGCAAATAGTAAAGTGAATGTGGCAGGAGCCAGCTTAAAAAGGAGATGAAAAAAAATGAAAGAAGGGCAGAATAAGAGTGGAGAAAGAAGGAAAAACTATTTCGGTTGACTTGCCTTGACATCGAAAAAGAACACGCAATGACTTTGACTTCGAGTTTGACTTTGACTTGCGTTGTTTTCCCAATACATAGGGAAGTCTAACTTTAAATTGATGCCTGGTATTTTGTCATAGATAAACTGTTGTTCAATATATACAATTCTGTAAAAATACCTTAGTTTAATAACCTTTTAAAGGCATTTCTTATATTTTCCTTAGGATTTCGAAGCATAAGTTAACAAAAACCTGGGGCTTTCGTGTGAATAACAAAAGGCATAAATATTTATATAAATTTTCACCTCGTAACCCTTTTGCTTATTATTAAATTGTGGCTTATGTTACAAATTGCAAGAGGTCACAGGGTGATACAAAAAAAAAACAAGACAAATTGCCACAACCATCGATGTATGAATATGCAATTCAATTTCCAAGTAGGATTTGTGTGGCTTACAAGGCACTCTCTCTCACCCACTCACACTTGCAAACATTTGCACTTACCTTGCAACGACAGTGCTTTGTAATCCCCCAATCCAGGTGGAAATGGGAAAACAGACCCTTAACCCATGACCTGTCAGACCGAAACAACTATTGCCATCGAAGTTATGGCATATTTAAACATGGGATAAGCTAATGTTTCAACGCTAATAGTCAGAGAAACAGTAAAGGCATACAGATTTTACACTACAAATTAAGCTCATTATATTTTAAATAGTCAAAAAATATCCAAAGATTTTTCAAAGGTATCAAGAACATCGATTTTAATTTTTTCATAAATGTTTTACAACAGCTTTTGCTAAAAAAATCCCAACATCTTAGTAATATCTGAAATTCCAAACAGATACCTTTTACCTTTATATTATTATATCTATTTTTGTTTTAAATATATTAATTATTATATATTATATAATTATCGAAATATATTAAAATAATCATTTGCTTTCGTAAATTATGAATACATTTACAATTTAGTGCTCCCGCTGTTAGTCTTGTTTTTCTTTATTTTTTTATTAATGCTAAGCTTATCAGAGTTTTTGCTAAATATTATATTATAAAACATTTTTTCGCAGTGCACCCATATTGATGTATATTTGGTTTGGGGGCTGCGAAGGACTGACAGAGGTAAGCGTAGCAGAAAGTGCAAAATTTCCAAAGCTTCCCATTTAAATCGGCTTAATATTTCCCGGTATCCTTCCCTTTTGCCGCCGCCCCATGTAACCCCCATAAGCCCCGTAAGCCCCAATCCCCACTTTATTTCCTGCACACACACACACGCATAGCACACACACACACACAGCACACACATACGCAGACCCATTTGCATTTTTATGATGCTGAAATTGCAACATATTCCTAAAAGAGGCCAACAACAAACAGCAGCCAAAAAAAAAAAATTGTTTCAAAATGCGATAAAAATATAACAAAAAAAAGAAGAACCAACAGAAAAAAAGGGCAAATGCAGATACATGTGAGTGTGTGGCGGAAACAAAAGGAAAAGTGAATAAAACGAATATATATATTTATATGAATGAAAAAAAAACGAAGCCCCCGAAAAATGTCAACTTTTCCCTCGATGGCAAATGGCCTTGGGGCCAAAAGTGTCCACAGTCGGATTTTCGCATTAAAAAAATGCCTACGAAATATGCTTAATAAACCGACAAAGCCATTTTCGTTTCCATCTCTTGGTTGCTCCTGGCATATCCTTCCCTTTTGCCTGTTTTTAGGCTCCGTCACCTGTAAACAGCTGAGCCAAATCAAAATATATATGAAAAAACAAGCCAGAGGGCTGAATATATAGACACAAAAAATATATGATGCCCATGAACGATAATGGGGATACTCTTCAAAGTATAAAGCTGGAAAAATTATTCACTGCTTGCCTTTACTGGCTCAGAACCAAACCCAACCGAACTAGAGACAAAATAGAAATCGGCACAATTGTAACCTTTTTTTTAGGGCATCTCTTTTTTACGCAACATAAATAAACCAGAGGGGAAATAAACAAAAAATGACTTAGGGAAGGTGGTCAAAATAAATCAGGCTCTTAAGGATATCAAGAAGCAGGGAATATTTAAAACAAGCTTTAGTTTTTCCGAAAATTCAATTAAGAAATATCTGCTCAACATTTCCCCTTGGAAAGCATGAAATTTAAGAGCTGCAGAGGCATACCATGTGGTGTGGCACAACTGCCAATAATAGATAAATAAAAACAAACAATATATGTATATACATAAGCATATTTATGATGCATATATGGGATGTGGTTTATGTCCTCGCCAGAAACCCATAAAGCCGCCTCGTTATGTCGAAAACGAAACCAAAACCGAAAAAGAATAAAGACAGCCGCCTTAGAACCCAACTGAAGCAACAGACTTAAGCAGTACACAACTGGCTGGGCACTAAAGTGTGAAGCTGACAGCCTGAACGAGGGTGGATCGAAGAGTTAATAACATACAAATACAGCAGAAACAGGAACAACACAAGCATAGTATAAATTATACTATAATTTCGAGAGGCTGTTATTACAATGATTTTTATGCTGATGACGCAATAAATATAAGAATAATAGCAGCCTTGTCTTTGTTTTATTTAAAAATATAAATAAAATAATAAATGATTATATTTAGTGAGAAATATTTATAGCTTAAGTCTAAAATAAAAGGGTTTATATTATTGAGTGCCGGTTTTTATCCATCCTGTCAACATTTTGCTATAAATGGTTTGCTATCGTGTAAATGTTACAACTACATCGTTTTGCTTCTTGATAAATTTAACTGGTGGCTATATTTATCGAGCAGATATCAGGGCACTTTGCAAGTGATGGTATTGAATTAATTTTTAACTACTCAAAAACTGATAAATATACCATTAACAAAATGTAAATCGCCCCTCGCTGAAACACGAAAAAATTCTTTAATATATGTATATATTTACGAGGATGTATACATATAAAATGGTTTCTGTTTTGTGTTGAATGTTATGTGCAGGCCAACCTGTTGTTTCATCGTGTTTTTTTATGCCTTTGATTTGCTTTTATGTTGTCCTTGGTTCTCCCGCTGTTGTTGTTATTCTTTTTACAGTGGCTATTGGGGTGGGCGGGTGTTTTTGGTTAAATACAGGATCCCAGGCATTGTGTAAGCGCTTAATGCCATTGAAAGTAATTTGCCACAAACATACACACTCAGATGGAGGTGGTAAGGCGGAAGAGCAATGTGCGGTGACTTAAGCTAAGCCAATTTCTTTTCATTTCACATCATTTGAGCCAACTTTCCTAACAAATTTGCCAAGAGTCTTTTACTTTCTTTCGCCAGACAAATGGTTGCCAACAGGTGACAAAATTCTCTATGCTCTTGCCTCATAATTAAATAAATTAGGTCCTAAATTAATCAAGAGACCGCAAGGGGAACTAGGCAAGGACACTGGCAGAAAACTAAAGGAATGGAGACTAGGATGAGGTGCTGGGAGATTGAAAGGATATTAAATACGTTATAGTATCGATATATACCCTGGAATTTGTTCTCTTTCTTTATTCTTTATGAAATAAAGAATATACCCTAGAACTTTCGATTTCTTTTCTTTCTTTATTGAAATTATTTATTGATTTATTCCCTAAAGAATTATATCTTCAAGCCAAGCCAAGTTTGCTTCAATAATTTCCTCAGACATTTTTCCTGCTGTTGCCTAATTAACTTGAAGTTAAGTTTAACTACAGTTAAAAAAAGAATCTGCTTTATTAAGAACCGCCCAAAAAAAAAATAATAAAAACCTGAAGACAATACCTTTTGACTTTATGAGCTCATGACTGCAGTTGCATGGCAAGCGCCCATGTGATATGTCCATTAAACCGATTACGCTTTTATGGCGCTTCGCTGAGCAGTTGAGTTCCATCCTGCCCACTTTTCCCGCCCTTCTGCCCGGTGAAGTGTTAAGCGTTTTGTGGGGGCGGCGACGGCGACGGCTACGTCGCGGGATAAACAACAAGCATGGCCGCCGGAGCCACAGCACACACAGAGATGGGGAGGAAGACAAACGCAGACATGGACAAACACTAGCACAAAAGCAGGACCAAACACAGGACCAAACACAGGAGCAGACACATCACGGCACATGGAGGCCGAGTCCCTGTGTGTGCGCTGGGCCTCCTCTACATGGCAGCTGCGTGGCCGAGACGAGCAATTAATTGAACTTCTCCGGCTCGGAGTCCCTCCCTGCTGGACTCTCCAGCTCATAAAATTCCACACAAGCAAGTCAAGGGAACCAAAGCACAAAAGCAAACAAATCGGAAGCGGGGAGTAGGGTAAATGCACTAGGAGAAAATGTGTGTGATTTTTTGGAACTAGTTAAAAATGTGTGTGCAGAGAGAATTTGAGAATTTGTGAGATTTTTTGGCACTAGAAGAAAATGTTTGATTTTTTGTCACTAAGAGAAAATAAGTGATTTTTGGTTGTAATCAGAATTATAAGTTACATAAAGATTATAAGTAATAGGTTAAGAAAATATACATTACCGAATAAATAAATAAATAAAATGAATTCCAATATATATTTACTTGAATTGTCACTTATCTAATTTATATTTACATTTATTTATGTAACTTCTTCTTAACATTTCAAATGTTTAGCTGGCTAATTGGCATTTTCCTCTCTCTCTCTCTGGAGTATATCTCTAGGACTCTCTCTGTGGTCCCAAGCCTATAAATTCAGTTAGGCAAAATCGTTCAAAATGGCTAAAACACACACACTCAAATATAACAGCATGTTGCTGTCCTGTCATCGATTTAATTGGCACTAACTCAAGGAGACAGTTTGCTTCTGGGGTCAAACCACAATGATTGCAGCAAAATTTTTGCACAGTTAATAATTAAAACGCAAAAGGGAACAATTCTAGTTGCTAAATTGGTCAATTATAGTGGAAAAATAAAAGTTACCAGTTTGACATGCGAAATTCGAAAAGAAATGCATTGCTTGTGCTTTTGAAAACACCAGAAAGAGCTTCGGAATCACCACAGATCTTTATTTTAAGTTTTAAAAGACTTAAGTAGTATTTTTATATTTGCTTAGATTTTCCTATTTTTTAGATTAGATTTTTGTAGGTCTTTATTATTAAAAGCAGTGGAAAATTATATAATTTAGCTTTACTAAATACAATTTTTATAAAGCTAAAATATAAATACAAATTGTACATACGAGTCATTAAATGAAATGTATTTCTTGTGTTCTTAAAAATCTTAAAAGATTTTTATAATGATCAAAATTGTATACAGTATTCTAAGGTTAAATATTATGTTCTAAACCCTTTTTTTGGTATTATTTTCACACATTCTTCTTCTCAAACATTTTACTGGCACTGATTTTCGCGACACTCGCGACTTTTTGTTATTCCGCCATATGATCCGAAAGCTGACACCACACAATCCCCATTAAAAATGATTATATTTCCACGTTTTTTAGCGCACAACTCCTGCTCCCACTGCGATTTCAATTCCAAGATTACCACGTTTCCTGCTGTCTTGGCCATGTGGCATTTTGGTAGTAACATGTCCTCAGTTACCCCCCAATCCCCCGGCAGGCAGCCATAATAGTAACACTTTGGCCAACAATTGTAGGCTGTTCGGAACACATGTCCTGCGATGTCCTGCACTGTCCTTACTTTGCTTCGGGACCGTAATCGACGTGTTAGCCGTCGATAGCTGCCGGTTGCTGTTGCAACATGCACCCCCACGGGCTGTTTTTGGAACCACGCTCCTACCCCCCCAGGTCGTGTCACTTCGCCTGCCTGTGGAGTGCCGGCGGAATGGGATTAAAATTTCATTGCGAGACGAGGTGGCCGCCACGCGGGATTACAGCCGGAATGGAGCGGTGATGAGTTCGCTGTGTGCTTTGTGAGGCGAAAGAGTTGAGGAGCTTCTTAAATCGAGTTGGGGACATTAATGGAGATAGACTCTAAGGAGATGCCTTAAAGTGTGCCATGGATACAACCACTTAGCTATGGAAAATTTGCCCGTACTTTCCGTTAATTGAATTTATTTTTATGGCCACCACAAATCCGCATTCATCACTTTTAAGCGTTTGAGCCCGTATGACCCGTGATCAGTCACCCAGAAAGCGTCCAACATGTATGATGGATTACCTTTCCAGTGTGTCACCTCAAATCGGAGCCGGAGAGTGATCTGAACTGATAATCCCCGAGGCAATGGATGCAGCCAACTCCCTACACGGCGGTGGGAAAACCTCATTTACGGGCCGATGGAACTTTGCCAAGTCTGTGGCAAGTCGTCTACGAAAAGTTTGCACTCAAAACCCAAAACAGAGCCCATCAGAGACCCATTGGGGGCTCATCTTTTCATTTTAGTTTGGAGCAGGACCTACAGCTGCTTATTGTGGAATTATGCAAATTTACGCAGCTGTAGCTGTAGCTGTTCATGTTGATGTTGATGTTCCTGTATTGTTTCTGTCGACTACATGGGGCTGCGGCATCAACTTTAGCTGTTTTTCGCCATAATGCAATCATGAACGAGGCACAGATACGCCCTGAGAGAAAGGGGGCACATGTGGTTGTGCCCCAGAGTCCGGACTGTGGTCCATTCCGTGCTGCGAGTCCTGTCCGAATGACAAACTCCACCAACTGCCAGCGACACAAAACATACGAGCTGCATATATATGTACATATATGACCAGAGTCCTGGAAAATCTGGGAAAAGGCGAGGAAAGCTTTGAAAGTGGATGTCTGGAGGAAGGAACTGCCAGTGGAGTTGACAACATGAGTGCTTACAAAACGTTTTCCCCATAACTAACCATACCATTTATCACACGAATACTAGGGTGGATCATGGTTTAGTTGAAGAAATCTGTAATCTATGCTAATACATTTTGATTTGAGACTTTAATGGAAATCAACAAAATAATTATAAGTTATCTAAGCAGCTGATTTGATAACTTAACACAAAAAATGTACACAGCAAGTATTACTTACAATATTACTTTACAATATTATTATTACTTACATTATAGTATTACTTACAATATTAAATGATGTCAATAAATATGTTTAAAGTAGTGTAAAATAAGGTTGTTATAAATTAATCTGTTTAATTATATTACGTAAATGGTGAAAATGTACTGCATTAAATAATTTAAATGAAGGGAATTGGTACTGTTTACAAGTTGGCAGTCCTTCTTATTGATAAATTACCTATTTTCGCATTATTTTTTATTACCAAATAAAAGACATTTAAATAGTCTGTATATTTAATAAAATTCCGATAACAAAACGATTTCAAAAGTTTCGTAAAAATCCGATAATGACAAACAAAAACTTACGTTTTCGTCTTAAATCGAGAATCGAATGTAATAACCGTAGACTGCCTAGGGAAGTCTGTTTTAAATTTAATAGTTAAACAGTCAAGAATTAATTAACAGTATTCAGGAAACTGTGTTAATAACAATAATAATAATTTAATAAAATATGATTCAGCAGTGCTAATAAACAGCATAGGATAGCAGTGTTTAGCAACAGTTTTAACCAAGCAGTAGTTTGCACTATTTTTTAGAGTTACATAGGCTCCAAAATAGACACCAACAAACACCCTACCAATTATCGACACCGCTAGGGGATCAGCTTTTCACGTTTTCGGGTTTGGAACGCTTTATGGTTTGGTTCTGCGACTCACAAACAGCGGTGGCAAGTGAGTGGAAGCAGTGGCGCCTCAACGAGGGAAGCGTGACCCGTTCGCAAAGGCAAAAGAGATTTACGCAATCCTTGGCGGAGGCATGCCACGTATTTGTGGCGCAATTAAGGTTCACACACACACACAGACACAGAGCTGGCGCCCGGAAAACTGTGCGGCAAAAGTATCGGCGATTTTCCCTTTTTTCGCAAATCACCAAACAAGCTGCCATGGGCAGTTTACCAAGCCTTTTGCCCAGGTATCGCTTACACTGTTCGCAAGCGAGTTCACGAAGAACAATAAAACCAAGAATAGCTTCAAACTTAAATTCTACAAATTTGTAGTTTAATAAGTCAGTGAATGGAATGGAAAAGTTGTGAGTGGGGTGAAAGCCTTCTGAACCTTTGTACAACTTTTCTGACAGCTTAAAAACACCTTGCAGCTGCTTTAAGTACTCAATTCCCTTGGGTTAAGCGTATTTTTTTCTTCGCTTGTTTTTCTTCTTTTGTGCGAGACTTTCTGAATGGAAATATAATTAATATTTGCAGACAGACAGCAGACGCACCTAAAGAGCGAACGATTGTGGACCGCAAAAGCAAAAATAAATCACTTGGCTGTCGGCGCCGTTAGCATTTTACAAGCTGTTGTCAACGGGCAACGGGCTTGGCAGCTTCCAAAATAACAACAATAAAAAACAAAACCTTTAAATGAGACCACATCGATTTAATTAAATATTAATCTGTTGCGGCGGCTCACGGTGCGTATGAGTTATGAGACCGTAGGTTTGCCTTACAGTCTGTCGTCAGGGAAATGGCCACACAAATTGCTTTTGCTCTTATTCTGGGAACCGGATTTGCTATTCTTTTCCATTCGATTCCATCATCTTTGGTGCTAGCACATATTGATTATTAATTTCTATTGCGATCTCCATTTCTATTTGGGGGGCGAGCAGGACAGCAGGACCAAATAATATTAAGCGAAATTCAAGGACACGTAAATGGAATTTGCTACGTGCGACCGCCGAAAGCCCCAAAAAGAGCCAAACAAACACACACAGAAGCACAGAGAAAAAGGAAAATAACCGAAATATTAAGTAGAGGAAAGCGGGTGGTATGAGGGAGCAGGACCAGGGACAGACAATGTCAATGGTAAGGATTCTATTCGGAGTGCCAATATTTGGGTATGCAGCTTTAACAATCAAAGGGAAAACCCAGGTAATATTTTGCTGGAAATATTTCTCGAAGGTAGAACTAAAAAGATACAATAATTTACCATTAAGAACACCAATATCCTTTCCCGGAAAGCACATAATCAATAATAAATCCCCTTTGTAAGACATTACATATTCCCGCAATAATAAACGGAAATTCGAAACCTAATTAAGTTTGCAAATTGCTTTACAATAGATATATTACGTATACGTATAGCTATTTATATATATATATATAGAGGGTATATGAAACATCGATCCCCATGGTTATATTTTCTTGTCTTGCTTTCGTGGGCTTGGCTTGGGAACAATTTGCGTTTTATTTGTTGTGCGTGTTTTTCATGAGTGTGTGTCAGGCAACAGCTGTGCCCCAAGGTCGAGCTCGACGCGGAGATGCGAAGATAATGGTTAGTGAATGGATAATGCCCCCCCGCGTTATAGACTAGGTCCCGGCGAATATGAAAATTAAAGTGAGCACTATCTGGCTGGCCTGCTCGCTGAATTCCCATTAATTCATTGCCCATAAATCAAGCCCACTTAGCTTTCTTTTAGCTTTGCACGTTTTCCTTGCTACTTTGTTTGTTTGTTTTTTTTTTTTTTCCAGGGTCCCCAATGTCACGAGTTCCTTGGCCGTGCGTGCAAGGTCAAAGGTTTTTTTTCCAACAGGGGCTTTTAATTGGGTTACCTATATACCCACATACCTGTCGTACACAGTACGTTAAAGCAGTGTAATTACAGGTGTAATTAATGGCAATTATCCCGTGGGAATGTGAAAGGATTTAATCGAACAGCTTGGACTTATTGGCTTGATTTTTGCCTTGTCAGGTTTTTTTTTTAATAATTCCAAGGCAAGAAGTTAGTGTTCGAGATCGGGCTTAAGTTAATTCTTAATACTCTTTAATTAGACTAAACGAAATACTCTTGAAAGCAATTGAAATTGTACAAATATCTATAAAAAGGCTCCACAAAAAATAGGGATCATCATCTTGTCCAGTTTTTCTGTCATTTTTATTCATTTCATTAATGAATAAAATATTTCTTGTACATACTATACTATATATCCATTGATATTTAAGGTTATCAAGCCGTCACGCACTGTACTTAACACTCTTGGCCATATCGATGCCCGCTTTTCACTTGCCCCCGCATCCCTTTTTGGTTTTGTGGACGTTTTTCCGCCACTTTCCCTGGCCTTTGCACCGGATTCTTGTCCTGTGTGACAATTTCTCTTGTTGATTTGCGTGTTAGGGCCTAACAAAGTATTATGCGACACGCCAATGGCCAATACCCGCACACGCACACCCACACAGGGACAGAGCGGAGTTAACTCCTTGCTGCATACTTATTTCCCCTTTTTCCTTGGCCTGTCAACATTTCGGTTGTTTTTCATGATTAATGAGCGTAATTTTGAAAATGAAGTTTCAAAAATGTTGTCTGCCTCTCGCAGCAACTGCTTCTGCTTGTAATACTCTCGGAAAGGGTATAATAACTGCGACAAGATCCTTATAATTCAGGGATTCTTGCTAATGCTCAGCTTATCAGGGGTTCAGCTTATAACAGAAATCGCAGGAAGTTTGAAATCAATTAAAATGCTGTCGAAATCATTATTTTTTGAAGGATAATTAACAAATGTGTCTAGATTTGCTCAGTATTATGACAGCTACGCTTTCTTGGGCCTCATAAATAACTATATTTTTATCTGAAACATATTTAAAAACTATTTCCAGAGTATTCCCAGTTTGGATCCTTGAGACAAATCTTTCCTTTCAGCGTTCGTCATGTTATCCTTCTTGCTCTTGTTTAACATGTTCTTCCACTTCTACTTGGCGCTCTTCCGCTGTTCCTTCTTCGTTAAGTGTGCAAACAGTAATTATAAATATGGACCTCATCCCCCTCTGTCTCCTTTTTTAACACCCCAACCCGCCTGCCCCTTATGCATATAGTAGGGTTCCCAATTTGCAGTAGAAGACGAACAAAAATTTCGCTACAACGATAATTAGTTTTGTTTCCCGTCTCAGCCAAGTTGCACAAATTTCGTTTTTTGCATTGCCCAGGCACCCACCCCCTACACACATAGACACACATTTATGGCTGGCACTTTACACTGCACTGCATAAAATATGAAACGAAGGGATTGGTCGGGGGGAACTTGGAGTTTGTTCGAGGCAAGCAGGACTCGCGACCAGCATTTTGATTAATTGCATTGAGCTTCCACTTCTTTCACTGCCTTCTCCTTTACCCACTTCTTCGTTTTCTGCCTCGTCCTTTGACTTCCTTTTTGCGCTGTTCAAATATTAAATTGTTGCCAGCCAAACGGAAGTGAAACATGAAAATGAAAAGCGCAAAATCGGAAATTATACGAAAAATAATGCATTTGAAATACTCTTTAAAGAATAGAGGGTGAAAAATAATAAGAACAAAGTGTTTTTAATATGATTAAAGGAAAAAAACCTGAAGGATCATATTATAAATACATTCTTAAGAATTAAGAAAGTATATCGAAATTTAAGTAGTAAAATCATTGAGGAAAACATAAGAACTAAGGGTAGCCTGCATTTATAAGTAAAATATCTCCCTTTTGGGTGCAGGAAAATATGAATAGCCATTAACTGGAACGACTTTTAAATTAAGGAGTGTAGTGTACACCTCGAAGATACCCTTCCCCGCCTTGAGAGTCAATTAAAGTCAGCTTTATAGTCGAGTGAGCGATGTGACAGTAAATCATATTGGAAGTGGCAAAAAAAAAAAAAAAAAAAGTGAACTAAAGGTGGGAGAATGGGAATCGATAAGCAAATCAAGTTGAGGAGGGGACAGACCTTAATTGCTTCAGCGTTGCGTGTTCAAAATACCGATTTTAATTGCCATCGAAGTTCCAGTCATCGAAGTTCACGCCCACCCAATTATGGCGAATTAAGCGCCGACTTTCCGTCGCGTTCTCAATTTAAAGTCAACTGTTTTTGGGCAGTGTGCTCACAGCTATAAATTTCAAACGAAACATAAACAAGGGGCGTCCTGGTAGTCAGGACTTTTCATTTAATGTCCCGGCCTGAGACAGAGGCAGGAGCAGGGCAAGGATCACAAATTGACCCGAATTTTCGGCCATGAGAAATGACCGGAAACGATCAGGAAACATTTCCGTGTGCCATGTGCAGTTTTGTCAAATAAATCACAGGTCAGGCGTGCCTAGGAAGCCGGAAGGAAATGAAGGAAATTTGGCAATTTTTAAGGCATTTTTCGGAAAGCAATTAAAAGCGGGGTCGAGGATATTAAAGGGATTCTCATTTGGAATTGCTAATTAACAGTAGTAAGAGTAATTTTAAACTATAAACACAGAAGGCAGACTAACTGGCTAAGATTTCATTATTCATTTAGGTTCTTTAGGGGAATGTACTATTAGTTTTAATACAGCTAAGATTTCCTTACATTGAAATGTATTAATTATATAATTATATTATAAATACAAGCACAATCTCTAAACTAAAACCATGTACAAAATTTCTTATCTCATTCGGATTTGTAGAAAAGCTTAACTTAGCCCACAGCGAGACCACTTGATGTGCCTTTTGCCTTGACACTTTTTGGCCAAAAAAGCGTTGAACTCAAGCAGCTACCGAGGATATTTCTCTGCTCTTTTTGGTTGGTCATAAATGACTCATTTGTATTCATTGTTACGCCCCGACGCTTTTGTCGCCTGTTCAGGCGGCGGGCGTCGGTGGGAGGGGGGCGTGGCAATCTGTCCTTGTTGCGGTATGTAGTGCAAATGAGGAGCTAATTTTTTCTGTGTTCCTTCTGGCTTCCCTCCAGCTGGCTTGCTTAGTTATTTTGTTGGCTTTTAAAGCTTAACATGGATTATTGCGTATACGCACCGTAGACAAGTGGCAGGAATATACTTACATACATATAATGATAATGGCTACAGTTCTAAGCTAATTGACTAGTTAAAATGTGATAAACCAATTGGGGATTCATAAACAATTAAATAGATTTGGTAAGGGCGTCACTTGGACCTTTGCTTAATTCAATTTCCCCCCTCCAAGTCGCAGTGTTTATTGTAATTTATTAATAACATAATTAGTATAAATTGCCTGCAACTACATATATGTATTTAGCTTCGTATTTATTGAATACAGCTCCTTCTTATTTATTGAAAGCATAAGAGAGACCTCTTGTAAACCCTATACCGAGCCAAGTGAAATATTTGTGTGCATCTATTTTGGAGAAGTCAGAGCCCTAAATAATGTTTTTTAACAGACTGCCAGATTTACTCCGACTCAAAAGTGTTTGCATATTATATGGCTAGGACATGGGGACCAAGTTGCTGGAATTTTTAATGCTCGACGCTGTTCCGCCCATTTCCGCGTGTTCCTCGCTTTGTTTTTGAAGGCGGCACTAATGACATGCTGCTTAGGGTGCCAGTCAACTGGGAGTGTGTGTGTGTGTGTGCTTGTGTGTGTGCAGTAGATGGTGAGCGTGGGTGTAGGTGGGCACCCCTGCCGCGTCGTGCTGGGGCACAGTGTGCAGCTAATTGGGGCAACGTGGCGCCTTTGCACTCAAAAAAATTAATGAATCCTTGAAACCCTTTTTTAGAAAAGAAAAGGTATGAAAATATGGCAAAAAAATGGCAGAGCTCCGTGAAATATTTATTAAATGAAAATATCTAATCAAGAAACCTATTTAGATGCAAATTGTGGGAAAAACTTATTTTTAATAATAAAAATTATTTCAACATGACTTTCTCTGTGTGCTGGCAGGGAGAAATTCTTCGAGTGTATGGACGGTGTGGCAGCTTCCACTTCACTTCGCCTCAGACCTGCCACGCCCCCCTAGTAGACCCCTGGTGTCTTTCCTTTCGGCCGGGGGGCCCCCAGACATGCCATGCATTATTTTTATGGCATCATAAAAATTTAAATTAATTTTTTTTCCTTATTTTTCTGCTGCTGCTTCTGCCACTCGACACACACGCACTCACACATGGGGGCGGGCGTATTTGTATGCAGCTGTTGTACGTGCAACCCCTCACCTCTACACGTAGTCACCTCTCTTCCTCTCCCGCTACCCACCACTTAATGTTTCCTTTCGTTTGGCGCAATTTTCCAGGATAATTCGCGTTGCCGTTCGTTCTATTCGATTTTTTAATTCATTTAGCCACCGCAAGTGCATTTTGGCCAACACCTCGTCGCTGTCTTCCCTTTTGTCTGTGAAAGGTGTCCAGGAAAAACCGCCACCTTCTGACTTTATGGCATTTTCCTTATGCAGCACATTTTTTATAACCTTTTGTGGCTGTCGCAGCTTTGGCTGACTCTCTTTCCTTCTTTTTTTTTTTTTTACGGCAACTCGGGGTGCAACATTATCGATTGTGGCTAAGGGTTTGGGATCCTGGGCTTGTGGGATTTTCAGGTATTTAAGCGGAGCGTGGCACAAGGAATGTGATGGGCAATGTTATAAAAGGGCTAACGAAAACATCATTTCATTGTATTATTAATTATCACTGTATTGCATTTAAAATTGTGTATTTTGTGTGTAAAGTATTTTGTAGGGGTAAATGATCATAATGGAAACTACGTTTATTAATACAAAAGAAAATGTTATATTTATAAAAGAGAAATAATTGCATGGTTACTATATTCTATGGAACAAATTCCAATTCAAATGTTTATAGGTAAAAAGTAAAATATTTTATTAATCGACCAGCGATTTTATACGTTACATTATATACATTTACAATGGGTCATTAGCTTGGTTGTTGTTTTGCTTTTTGAAGACAAATAATTTAACCTAAAGATGTACAAATTTTAGGGGTAAATACTCTTGCTGTTACTGTTGATTATAATTTTCAGTTTTCACAAGTTACCATTAATACATTTGTTTATTTATTTACATATTTATTTATTTAAATATTTCTTTATATACATATTTCTTTATTTACAAATTTATTTATTTATATATTCATTTATTTATTTAATGGCGCCAGCTGCCATTGCAACTTAGATTTTAGGATTGGCTTAATTAATTATATCATATAATTCAATGTTTGTTTTGTTATTAATATCTTTTTTTGCTTAAAAATACGTATTTTGTAAAACTCCATTATTTAGTCGTACATCCTTAGCCTCCTCTCAGCCCCAATTTTTTTTGTTAAGGAATCAAGTTTTATAAATGATGGCCGGAAGGAAAGCAGACAGACGAACAAATTAGTTTTGGCCAACTAGGCTACAAGTGACCTTCTCGCTCGCACCTCTGCTGCTGTGTGTGTTTTTTGTGTGTAAAATGCAATAAAAGCGAATTGTCTGTAAAATTTTTATTGCCAGCCACAGTTGGCAGTTGCGGAAGGAAGATGGCAAGAGAGTAAGAGAGGGAGAGAGAGACGCACCGGAAGTGACTTCTGGCAGCTGCTGTTTTCATTGCGGTTTCATTTGAAATCAAACAAATTCCATTGAAAATGTTTACTAAATAATTAATCACTTTCGGGCTCCGACTGGGGATTTTTCGCCACGTTTTTTTGTGAATATTCTTCTTGTAGTTTTTTGTTGTTATTTTTGGCCCCCGAAACTCGTTTATTTTGGCCGCACATTGGCCGGGCCAATAGAGCGTGACTTTCCGCGCCTTGGAAACTGTTTTGGGTTTTGGGTTTTCGGGCTTGGGTTGAGTTTGAGTTTGAGGCACTGCTGCCAGTCTGAGGGGCTTGGGGCATAAATATGCATGCCGGCGCGCCTGTCATTATGCAGCAAACTATTCGTACATGCGGCAACTTTTGCCTTCCTGCAAAGTTGCCTCAATTACAGCACCCCGGCACCCAAAAAGGGGCGTGGCCGAGACGCTCGGCTGGTCCGCTGCCTTAAGTATGCACAAAAGCTACTTGCCATGTGCACTCAACAAAAATAATAATAATAATAATAATAAATAGAGCCAGCGATGCCCCAAGAGGGCAGGAGGTTCTGCCCCTGCTGGAAGGGTTTTTAAAGATTTAAATTTAAGAAAGTACCAGACATGGCTTCGTCCTGAGTTATTCTGCAGGGGAAAGAAAGCCTTGTAAAGAATATTTTTGGAATATTACAAAATCCCAACTAAGGCTGGCTTTTAATTAATTATAATTTTTGTTGCAGTGCCGCCGGAGATGGCTTCGTGTGTAACCCACTTTAAGTTCTTTTGGCTGCCATCAGAAGCAGCAGCAGCAGCAACATCAGCGTTCCCAGTCGCGATTTGTATGCAGCAAATTGCCAACGTCCAGGCAAATAGGCCAAAAAAAAAAAGGCGGCAACTGGGCCTCAATTTGCAGTCGGTACACAAAAATTAAACAACAAAATGTTGCCACACACTCACTATTCGCGTGCCGAGCGATGCTCTCATTTCCTCCGTACCAACACACCCAAGCAGACATATAGTATATACATATATGTTTATGTGTGTGTACTCTAGATGTTTCACAGCCAAACTTTATGTACTATAAGCTACAGCATTTGCATGTCAAACAAAAGGCCGAAGAGCAAATTGAAACAATGTGAGGAACGAGAACAGGCCAAAGAAGATCCAACGGAGGCGGTCTCTACATAGTGCCAGAGGCAAAAGCTGTCGACAAAACCAAACACCAACCTATTATTGCACACCTATAACATAATATTATTTGGATATTTTGTAAAGAAAATAGTCTGCTTCAAATCTTTACCCAAGATCGGCCCATTTCTTTTGATTCTGCGGGTCTTTGTGTTCGGCTAAGAGGTTACTTAGGCTTCTTGAAAGGATTTTTGTGACAGAAAAGGCGTCAGGGCAATCTTAGTTTCTTTGCTAAGGAAACACCTTATGAGGTGATCCCATTTTGGCGGATGTGCAACTCTCTTTTTTTGTGGGGGCGGTGTGCGGTCTTTGCCAGATACTTAGTCACTTGACTTGTATGTCTTGTATGCTGTGTGTGTAGTTTGCTTTTAAGTAGGCTATAAATACACCCAGTTTCTGGGCGAGTGTGTGTAGTAGGTGTGTGTTGGGGCAGGTAATGTATGTCAGTCGTGCGCATAATTACAGTTGCATTGCATGCACTGTGCAAACACGTGCACACGAACTGGTAGCCAAACACAGATACCAGCACACTCTTAGCCTAATAAACAGCCCAAAAAGAAGGCCCGAAAGGAGACTGCACAGACACACACACACCTAGCCGGAAAAGAGGAGTGTGCGTGAGCGTGTCCTCTGGCGCATCGTGCTCGGACATTAAGGCCATCTCTATTAGAGATGAGGGAGATAAACTTTTATAAATTGTTAAAGCTTATCTCAAGATATTTCTCAGGAGCCACTTCTGATTTATTTATATTATTATAATTATATCGGTAGCAAATGCGTCCATCTCTATTAGGAATGATAGGGATTACTTCATTTAGAATATTTTAAAAGTTTACTCTGGCTTTGGTTTGGTATATTTCTTAGAACACAATTCCGTTTGTAGGTCTCTACAAATATCGATATTGCGTGCATCTCTATTAGAGATGGTAATTAATTGATCTAATATTAAAAACCTTTATGTTAGATAGCAGATCTGTTTGCAACTTGACAAATGGTCCTCCTTCTATTATTTATTTATTTCTTTGCCAATGTATTAAATTAAATTTAATACTAATTAATAAGGGGTAGTTTCTAAGTTGAATTGGGATTATTAGAACGACTATATCATATAGTTGCAATAGTTACATTTGGGATATTAATAGAAAAATATTTATAACTTTAATATTTTCAATATATACCCATTTTCTCTGTGAAGTACGAATCCTATATAACTGTAAAATTAAAGCTGCCATAGGAACCGAAGGAAAATAATTACTATAAAAACATATAACCATTTTGTTTTTATTCAACATTTATTCGTATAAGCTGAGATATTGTTTCAAGATATTTAACGAATTTAAAATATTGTTCTTAATTATATAAAAATTCAGATATCTATATTTTATAGACGCGATCGCTTAATTTGGCTTTGTCTTACCGAAATTAGTTTTTGTTCTTGCTGCATTAAATATTAAATCATAGTAATTCTAAGTCCTTCCTTTATAATTCTTAAAGCGGCCTTTAATTAATATTTATTACTACCATGTGTGTATTTCTCAATACCTTCGCTCTTGTTTAACACCGACCAATCCCTTTTCCCAGCAGTAATCCGTATCACTCGCTCATCTCTAGGGGCAAACCGAACTTTAATTGCATGTCGAGTGCTGGCAAATTGAACGCTTAATCATTGGAGCCGCATGCACGGGCTGCGATTAGTTTTTAATGCGCCTCGATTGCCATCTCGCCGTCTGATGGGTGACTGACTTGGCCCACCGACTAACTGCCCTTTTTCGAACCGTCCGGGCATAACTAATAGCCGTTCGCCCACATGCATATCAATTAGTCACGGAAAAATGCAGGTCCAGCCCGATTTGCTGGCGTTTTTCCCAATTACCTACTTATGAGAATTATTACAGAATGATTGAAGAGAAATTTAATTCAAATAAATTAGCCGGAAGTTGAGTTTAGTATATAATTAGGTTTCTAGTATATAATAAATTAAATTAACTTAAAGATACTACTACTTCGTGTTCAGTGCTTTGCCAAATACATTCATAGATATATTTGCTATTTGGAAAATTCCACCGAGGATAACAGAATTTAATAAAGCCATGTCCTGCGCCCAACTGTAGGGTATTAAAAACTTTTGATTGACACTAATTGGTTGGCCGGCGACAGTCAAGTTGGCCCAGGTGTGTGGATGCCCTACATAAGCCATTTCCTACTTAAAATTAAATGTAACTCAATTCCACCTCATCCCTGGCGCTGCTCAGAGCCTAAACAAATACGGTTAGGCAGAGGCACTCCGGGTAAAAAAGAGAAAAAGAGGTGGGAATTTGGGCTTAGAGAAGTTGGAGCAAATGTTGAAACGAAACACATCCAAAGCCTGTTAAGCTACGCCCAAAACTTCAAGAGAAACTTTTGCTTGGAATTGAGTTTTTAAGATTTGACTGCAATTATGGTTAAAATCATAGAATTTGGAGAGTGTGTCCTGCTTTAATTAGTAGCAGTTTGTTGAATAACTACAGTTTTTGATGGAAATTTGTTAAAATGACACTTGAAAAGAGGTTTCTTGATGCCCTAATTTATGTGAAAGCCCTACTTATTAATTAAGAGCAAAATGTAGAATTTATTTCGATAATATTTATAAATAAAATCACTGTTTGATAAGGTTATAATACAGCGTTCACCAGCATATAGATTGCCAAATATTTCTGTATATTTCTGTTATGTTTTCATCTCATATATCTTTTTATTTCGACCAGTCTTCGATTAATTTATTCCCCTTTGCTGATACTTTGCCAAAGGCTTAACGTTAAATGCTCTCAGTGGCCATTGAACAGCGGCTTACTGGGGCAGGCGGGGTATACTCTCCTCGTGGGACCAGAGAATGGAAATTTCTGGGGGGAGGATCGGGGCTGGACACGATGTAACATCATTGCAGTGGCTGGTCTCCAACCCACAGTCATAAATTTGTCTGCGCCATTTGCCTTCGGTGCCACGAAAATTAATTCATTATCGATTTTCGTTTTCATTTCATTCGGTCTGGCTTCTTTATTTTTTATTTTTATTTTTTTGTAGTATGTATTCCCTGTAATTGGTACGAAAAAGGAGTGTCCTGTATATCATAAACAACAGACAGGAGGAAGAGGAGAACATACTATCTAAATCTTGCAGGAATCTATCTTTCTTTGCTTTATTATGTATTGCAATGATTTCTTAGTATAATAGTTTGTAATTTCAAATTGATTAAATTATTGAATCATATTTATAATTTTCTGCTTGTATTTGTAATAGGAAATCCCTCTTATTTTTAACAAGTTTATAAGTATTTAAGCGACGACATCGTTTGCTTGTTTGTGGTACTTTTTGCTCAAAGGAATACAAGTATTTGTTGCATCCAAGGGATCCAGGGTACTTAATAGCTGTAAATCTCTCGATTACAAGCCTTGTTGCTGTTCGGGCCAGGCTTAAATGCGGGCCATTAAAAGCAGGCTAAAGGCCCAGAGGCACTGGCACTGGCACTGCCATGGCAATGCCAATGCCAATGAGGACGATGACGATGGCGATGGCGATGCCTTCGAGTAGCATTATGAATGGATCATTTACAAAGTCAACACAATTAAAATACACGCCCGTTCACCGACCGCAGCTGAAACCGAAACGGGATGGAAAAGTGCTGGCAGAGGGAGGGTGGAGCGAAAACCCGGGTGAAAAACAGGAAAACGACGGAAGATGCCAATGGGAAATGCGAGCACAAAAACCCTTTTCAACTGCGCTGACATGGCCAGACGTCCGGAACCAGTCAGGTAACCCATTCGGGTAACCAGGAAAATGAGACCCTTGTGGGGGAAGAGGGGTGGATAAGGTAGGGGAAGGGGTTGGGGGGAGACAACACGATTGCGAATGCGAATATGAAACGTGAAATATTAATAGGGCAAACGGTGTGGAGCGAAAAACAAATGCGCCAACGTCGATTGATGTCCTTGCTTGTGGTCATTACCATATTTCAAAGGACGGCCATGGCAAAGAGGACTCTAATGCATGGTGAGTTCCAGGAGCTAAATATTCTACACTGTCAACAATGAATGCTGAAATAATACCAATTTTGTGGTCATAATATTTTCAGAGCTAAGCTGGCTTAGAATAAGAATATTATCGGGGTTACGGTGACTTTTTAAATCGAGAATGCAGAAATGAGTTATGTTTCTTTAAGCTTAACTCTACATTGTATAAATAAATAAATAAATAAGTGCAATTTCTCACGCAGGAAACACAGGACATGTAAACCTTTTTTTACTTTAACCTCTTAGCAGGTTGGTCCTTCGAGCAGGATGAACCATAACTATTACAGGTTCCTCACATCTATAAAATGTTCTTATTAATTTGTTTAAAATATTTTACCAAGCCTAGAAATGTGCATGCATTCATAGAGAATTTCTTTCTTACTTTCACCTTAAAAATGTATTTATATTTGTTATTGTTTTGATGCCTTATTAATTAGCATTCAACTAGTCAACTTTTAAATACAAATACTATATTTAAATGAAAATACAGATATTAAATCCATAAATACATTTGTAAAGTATAACTTGAACTGCAAGAAGCTTCGAATAATTCGTATATTTTTCTCTTGACCTTTGACCCACAAGTGCTTCGATATCCAACTGATGTTATTATTATTTATATCTGCTAATACATCACACTGTGCACTAAACGTCGTCCTATCTCTGCTACACTTTACCCCAGCTCCCCTGAGCAAGCTGCTAACCTTTTATTTAATTTGATGTGGCCAAAGTTCAAAGGTGAAACCCTCGAGTGTGTGTGTGTGTGTGGGAGTGTGTGCGTGTGTGTAGGTCGGCAATCGGGGATTAACATTTATGTAAATGGACTTTGTGCGTTTCGGAATCGTTCTCGCGGTTAGTTCGCCACCTTTCACAAGGGCTCAGGGCACCCCCGCCTGACCCCTACGCCACTTTATACCTTCTCGTTACCCTTTCACCCAATAGGAGGGGAGAGGGGGAAGGGGTATACCCTTTGGATAACCGGGAACAATGCATTGGTCGCTTTGAGGAAATTTGTTTAAATTTGCTTTTGTGGCCGGTCTTTGTCTTTCGCTTCAATAATGCATGCGGTGGGAGCGATTCTTTGGCTCCATTATGATGGGTCATTATCGAACTGATACTTTGACCTTTGTAGTGGCCAGCCATTTCTCATTTCCATTTTCATTTGCTTTTCACCGGCTTTACCACCCCCAAGCTGCCCAGCTCTCCACCTCACAAAATGCGCAAATAGGAAAAGCTTTTAACAGGTGTTCATTATTCCCTAAAAATATTATTGAGAATGCAAAGAATTAAATGGAATATTAAGTAAAATATATAGAAATTAGTTAATTATAAATAAAGTAATATAAATATTAGAATATGCTTAAGTATATTACAGAAAATTATGTTAGAAATGAGGCAAATTCCATTGAAGTTTTCCCAAATGTTTTTTCAGCTAGGCCAGTTAATAAATATTCGAATTTCGCTTTCGATAAACGCACAGTTCCCCAATCTTTTTCAGCAATTTCTTCAGATCATGGAGAAACTCCATTAAAATAAAACTTGCGGCTTGCGGATTTAAGGATTAGCTGGCTGGCATTTTATGAACCCTTTCGCATTCCCCTTTCGGCCGGCAAATAAGCAACAATTTTCGAGGACGTCTTGCCTTCCCCCTGGCTCCTTGGCTTCCTTGGCAGCAAATTGAGTTGCGCATTGAACTTCAAGGTTAATTTATTTTACGGCCGCCGCCCACTTTCTGTTTATTGTCATTTGATTTTTGAGCCGGAGTTGTGGCCTCCGTTGCGCTTGAAAGTTCGTTTTTTTTGTGTTGGCCCCCGTTCTGTTTGCCTTGCCCTGCCTTGCTTTGCTTTTCTTTTTTCTTTACTTTTCTTCAGTCATAAAACACAAACAGGCGAAAGGAGAATGGAGCTTGGAGGCAGACCAGGACGGGGGAGGGGCAAAGACAAAAGGACTAAATGTTGCCAGTTTATCACTTCATTGAGCGAGCGTTGTGGGGAAAATGGTTGGGTAGATAAGTGTATGAGCCAAGTGAGTTAAAGTTTGGACCTTGGGGTTAAAGTTTGCTTTAAGAACCTGAGAAAAATTCTGTAGAGTTCGTAGGAGTTTCCCATGTGTTTATTTCGGCACTGAAAGCATTAATTAATATTTCAGGCTCGACTTCTCTTCGCGCTTTTAATTGTTTTAAATATGCGGCTTTCTCCGGCTTTCACATATCTTGTCGCTTGCCAAGGCACCTTTCTCGTTGCTTCTCAAGGCACCTTTCTTGTCGCTTCTCAAGGCACCTTTCTCGTTGCTTCTCAAGACGCCTTTTTTGACGCTTTTCAATACTTTAACTTATACTTTTTGCCAAGTTTACTTCATGACTTTTTGCGAGAGTCACTTCCCTTGTGAGGTGGTAAAAATTACACTTGAATCTGTGCTGCCAACCGAACAATTTCGGGGATGCTGTTATTTTATGGCTCACCGTTTGCCACCTGTGTGACGCCTCCACCTGTCGCCGGGTGCAGCAGCCAAAAAAAAAACACCTGCAAGCCGGGAAAGAAGCAGCCCTGGGTAGGCGGCGACAGGCACACCCCTTCGCTGAGCGGGTAGGTGGCGACTTAACAAGTATGAAAAGCCAGGACATAAAATTTAAACAAGCTGCTGCAACAATCGCCGCCATGCCGAGGCGGGACTCTCCGATTTTCCTGCCGGCTTTTCTTTCGCTTCGCCGTGGCCTGTGGCCTTTCCGCTTTCCGTTACGGTGGCCCAGCAAGTTGTTGAATTTTTGAAGAGTGTACGCACTTTTTATGCAATTTTTTGTTCCGTTTCGTTCCTTTTCCTCGGCTACATTACTCGCTTTTTTTTGGGAGGTTTTTTTCGGTTGTTCCGGAGGGCGGCACTTGGCACATGCAAAACCACAAATGATGGCAAAGTTGAGCTCAGTGCGTGCGTCTGATGTTGCTGTTGCGATTTTGCTTCTGCTGCTGCTGCTGCGATATTGCTGCTTCTAGCCCTGCGGCATCAGCAGCACCCCAATCAGGGACCAGAAGGAGCGCCGAACCAGAAGCTGGAGGAGCAGGATATGTGGCCAGGGAATGGAGTGAAGGAGTACAGAGAAAAATTCTGAACTCGAACGGAGTTCAACTCAAGATCATGAAAGTAAATCTAAAGAAAATATAAACAAATTGGAAAGTTATGAGGGAAATCATCAAGAATGAGAGCTTATTTTATTAAAATTTGTAAAGAAACTTATTCTGCAACTTTCCTATCAGTTTGACCCCTTTAAACCCTGAATAAATAAAAACTACTTGTACAATTCCTTATTGAGATAACTGAACATTATTTGGTTTCAGTGTACAATGGATAGGAGTGCCTTGGCACTCGCCGTGACTGTCGCACTTTCAGTAATGCGACACTTTGGGCCATGGCATCTGGCAGCTGAAGCGGCAACAGCAACAACAACCGGAACCGTCACAACAACAGTGCCACCTTTTTAGCCAAGAAGCTAAATACACGCCTAAAGCATACGGAGAGCTGCTAGGGAAATACATGTCTCAGGCAGTTGATCGATCGATAAATCAAAAAGCAGTGCAAAGAAACAAATGCACTGCGAAAATAAATGCAGCACAAATACCTCATTTAAAGCCTTACAAATAGTGAAAGTTTGGCTTATTATAAATTTAGAAAATAAATATATATTGTACTTTAAATATTCATATTTACACTGATCAGAACAAGCACTGTTATTAATAAATGTATTTATTTATTATTATTTGAGTGCAGTGCACAAGGATATATTTATCTTTTTGATCATCCTAATGCGAAGATTTTGTACAATAAATACAATTGTTTGCCGAAGCTTAAAATATGTAATCTTTACATTTGGTTTTTCGAGCCGGATAGCTTTTACAGATTCTTTACATCAATTTGGTTAAGAAAAACACTCTTAAGATATTCTCGAGTTCCTAATAATTCTTAATAATAATATCTAAGAGAAATCAACAAAAGTTAAGAGTTTAATCTGCCTCAATCTTCTCGGAACTTATTTTTAAAGAAAATAGCCTTCAGTATTAACAATGTTTGTTCAAAAACTAACGTAAACTAAAGACCAAATTAGTGGTCCCAATGCCAGGCTTCTCTGCTCTAAGCGCGTGCGGCAATTCCTTTAAGTGCTCGCAAATTCAGGACCTTAATCTATCCCCCTTGCCATGGGGTATCCATGGGAGCGAGTGAGAGTAGGCGAGAATGAAGTCCAAACAATTTATATTAATCATACGCAATGTGGTGCCAAATTGTTCCGGGCATTGCCAGCACTTAAGGATGCCTCGCCATCACTTTGTCCTGCTGCTGCTGCTGCTGCTGCTGGTGCTTCCAGGATCTAGGATCCCCCTGCTCGACGGCATTATCTCGCCCAATGCTGCAATGCAGCAGCTACAACAAAGACGACGACATTTGAAGCAATTTTGCAGACAAAGTCAAGCTCTTAACGCATGCAGCCGCAGGACGAAGGATGTCGACGATGAGGCGGATGCGCAGGATGAGAGCGATAAAAGCGCCGGCTAAAACGGATGGTGTATTATCCCTAACGAGCAGCATATAAAAATAAATTCCCCACCCAAAGGCTGTGCGGATTCGGAACCGAAAGTAGGCGTGGCCAATTGGCCTATAATTTGCACAAGGCACGAGTGCAGTCAGCGAAATAATATTGTTCCCAGTTCGTGGGGAAAAAGTAATAGTTATTGGGATTTTATTGTGATAGATTTTTGCAAGAAATTTCATAGATATTAAATATTAAATTCAATTTAAGTGATTTTTAGATAATAACAAACTTATAGCTTAAAGTTTGTAGTGATCATTAAGCTAGTTGAAAAAGATAGATATTCTCCCCTTTAAATTAAAAAAAAATGAAATCAGGCAACAATTTTGTGGCGCCTTCTTTGGAATTTCTTGGGTTTTTTCTCGAGTGTGGCAAGCAAGCTTGCCTCAAATGCATTGCACGCTAATTAGGCTGAGTGAGTAAGGACAATTGTCTGACGACAAGTGCACTGGGCTACATACTCGCAGGACGACGATTATTAATTGGGATTCTCGGCAGACAAGGGAGCACTTTGCACTCGATTACCGTATTCCGTATGGCAGATTCTACGTGAGTGAGTGGCCTGTCCTCGTCCTGCTCCTTTCTCAGGACACTCATTATGAAGCCGACACACATACACATTCTGTGGTGTATTTCTCGAAAAAGTTTCGGCTTTCATCCTGAGTCTTATGGCCAATTAAACAAAGCCACTAAAAGCACACGGGAAACATATTCATAAATAGACCCGCAGAATGGCTAATTTACCCAAAAAAATATTACTAATTACTAAATATATTTAATGCGTATTTAAACTAATCTATTTTAATTGATATTTTCCATGTGAGGTAAGCAAACATAGATTGTGAAACAACAGAGTTCCCGCAGAGAGCTGTGTCTAAACCAAAGAGAAACAATATTTATAGATTATAATTAGTTTGGCCTGTTGGTAAACACAAAACATACCTTTATTTGGCCAACTAAAAGCGGTTAACTATTAACGCTTATGGCATGATAGTTTGCCCCATTAAATGAGGGGATAAAGTCAAGAGAGTTTTTAGTATGTGAAGTAAAAACTACAGTACTTAAAAAATTATCTGTACAAGTACGCAGACACTAAAAATGATCATTAAATAATATGTAGCAGCTTTCCGATTTTTTAGTTACTTATTTGGGACAAAAAACAGCCAGAAAACTTCATTTTAAGCTTACAAATAAAGGAAAATACGAACTTATAAATAAATATGATATAAACCCCTTTTTATTGCCTCAAAAACCATTTTATTCAGGTTGTTAAGAGTTTCTTTAGAAAATGAGTTAATTTTCCAAGAATTTCTTAGTATATCCACAATCTGAATAGTATAAATTAGCCCCTGGATTTCCCGAAACAAATTACTTGGTTGCTCAATTAATCCTAAGCTGATTAACCCAACAAATTCCTATATTTGCAACAGAGTTCTATCTACTTTTGCCCAAAAGGCAATCAAATATATATTCGAATCCGATTGTATTCCCGTTGTTTAATATGATTAAGGCTCTAATTGGTTCAATCAAAGTGTCTTCAGAGTTAATTAAACGGCTCGGCTCGGAGAACCTTTCAAAACAAATGCCAATAATCGTTGAAATAATTACCTATCGCCACACACACACACATACACATGGATGTCCTGCGGAACTGAGAGATTGAGATTGACTGACTGACAAAAGTTCTGCGTGCCAAAAGGCGGGGGCCGGCGGGCGTTGATTATTTAAGTACTTAAACGTGTTTCCGTTAATGAGCTACGAAATAATTCATAAAATACCAAAAGGCTGAGCAGTGCGATGCTTCTCCTCATCATTTTCCTTCCTTCGGTATGATAACCGCTTTTCCCCCATCACGGAAATATATATTTTCTGTGCGGAAAAATGTATTTACTTAGTCTGGATGGGGGCCCCTTCCTTGTCTGTCTTTATGTGGCAGATGAATGAGCGAATCACACAATGAAAATTGTTTTTATTTACATTTGATTATCTGCTTATGGACAGCACAACAACAGTTGTATTTCGACAGGAAAACAGTTGGAAAAACAGCAAGAAAACCAGACAGAATAGGAGAAAGCTTCGAGCGCTGCAGTTGTTGCCATGAATTCAGCAGGTATTAACTAAGGTTTAGAATGAGTTTGCAGTGGAAAAACGCAGCTGCACAGCTTCTATACGGTTTCAGAATATATATTCCAAAAATAGAACACACTTTTAAAGAACTGTTTTCCTGCTTAATTAAAAAAAAAAACATCTGCTAAAGTTGTATTTAAAATAAACTACAAACTAACTATTACGTATTGCCAGGGAAAATTGTTAACAATGGGGCTCTGGGAAACGGTAGATGGAGGCGTCAACATGCGACCAGGAAGGCGACAACAAACAAACACTGGCTAACAAACAAATAAGCAAGCAAGTAAACAAACGGGGAAACAAACGGCTTATGGCCAGGTTTAAATATGGACGTTATGGCCAGTGATGCCGGCGAAGTTTGCCTACACAGTTTGGAGGGGTCGTTCCCCTATATTTTTTCGACAGTCGCGGTTTCAAAATCTGCGAAATGTTAGTAATTCGCCAAAATAAATAAAAGGATAACCGGGATGGAAAGCAGGAGGATCGAATGAGACGGTACTGAGTGCTAGCAATTGTGAGAGGACATATATTTTTCCTCAGCTTCAGGACCCTTATTTTAATACAACTTCTTGATCATTTCATTCATAATTATTAAGGGTTTTTCCAGCGAGGATTTATGTTTAAAGCTTATAAGTTATAAGCAATTTGTGGCTCAGTTACACTCAGAAGGTTACAAAGACACTGACTAACCCATAGTATTTTTGGCTAGTCTTTCATTTATAGCGAATTTCTCCCCCAAAACCAATCTACCCTTGAACTGGGACACTCGAAGGGTACTTTAAACCAAGCCAAACTTGCACCTGCACCTGCCATAAGCCAGGTGGCGCACACTCCACCTATCGCGCTATAGTTTATGGCTAAACGGATGCAGTAAAGGTGAGGGCAATGCGAGAAGTGATGGTGTTACCTTTGGCCCCGGGCTATTTAAAGTGTAAACGCATGACCACGATCACATCGGGATGATGATAGTGACTGATAGAGCGCAACAAGTCTGCATTGTGTCGCCAATAAAGTAAGAATCATTCGAATGTGGCTATTATTGTGTCCATTATCAAATTTGGCTAACACTTGAATGTGTGTTTTTCCCAATTTAATTGCTTTGCGAATCGTATGGAGTGAAATGGCTCAGCATATTGACAGGCAAAAATGTATGGCATACAAATGGGGGCGCCCTCACGGCGTATGAGTAATGCAATTGCTTGGCCAGCTGACAGTAGGATTGTGTGGGTGTGCGTGTGTGTGGCACACATTTTGTGATTTCGACAAAATTACATTTTGCAGTTACAAGTGGTATAAATAAATTTTACGTTTCGAAATGTTTGTCAGTGCGGTTGGTCAGCTTTTTAACCCTCTGCCCCTCCTTCCTTCCTTTCCCTGGGCGGGTGTGTGTGACTTTTGTGTGGCTGTTAAGTGCTAAAGTACACACACACACACACACCAAACACATACGCACCCGCACACACACACACACACACACTTTGATCGCCGTTAACTACATTTAAATTGCAATTTTCGCAAGGCAAACCAAAAACATTTTTGTGTCACCGAGCCAGAGAACGGCATATCATCTCATACCAATCAGCCATCTCAGCTGGAATATATACGTATATAATATATATATAGATTATATAGGTAGTCTGACAACTTGATAGTGCAAATATTATATATGAAATTCGCTCTAAATTGCTCTTGTTGTCACAGGCGATTACGCATTTGGCAGCAAGGGAAATTGTTTGGAAAATCACTGATTAAACTCAGGTGAGGATTTAGACTCGACTGAGTTGACTCCTCTCAGTGTTGCCAATGCTATTTAAATGCTTGTGTTTTTATTAAGATTTCATTAACCAAAATTATCTGTGCAAATCGGAAGAGCCTTGAATTGATTAAATATTCAGGTGTTTGGGCAGGTTGATATTTCTATTGCATGTCTCGTGTTGGCAAGTAAACATTTGTACTAAATGTTAATAGGTTTTTGCTAGGTACGATTAAGCCAGGGGATTTCGAGACACTAATTACCTTCATATAATTATTTGGTGTTTTTTTATAGTCACAAATGGATATTCTTTGATTGGCAAACTTAACTAAGATATTCCATTTAAAAAGGAGTTATGGTACAATAATTATTGGTATTTTACCATTGGATTTACAGGTACCTTAAGAACTTCAATGCTTGAAGAAGGTAAGGCCTTATAATTGCTTTCATTTTATCAGTAATTATACAATGTATTTGTTAGAATAAAATGTAGACAATTATAGACTTAACTTAAAACATAAAAACATACACATTTTTAAAGTCAACGCAGATGTTAGCTTATAGAATTTATTGTTTCTGTTAAAACTAACACTCTCTCGCTTAAAAATAATAATAAACCCCTCTTCTATTTGGAAATATTTCCAAATTGTAATTTAAATTTTCTAACATTTAAGCAGCATAATATTTATTTTGTTTATCACTATTAAACGTAGCTTAATAAACAATTTTTATTTGCTTCAGATATTACTCTTTTATTATAACCGATTACTATCAATTCCATCAATATAAATTAACAAATTAAATGTCTAAGAATTCTATAATATTCCTTAAGGAATTCCCACCCTTCTCCCAGTAGCCAAACTTTTCCAACCGAATCGAATATTTATGCGGCTGAGAGCCTGAAGTTGGCACAAGCCAAAAACTCAATTGTTTTGTGACCACTTCGAGCTCTGAAATTGGCCATTTGGCGAAAGTCTGAGGCTTATTTGAATTTTGCGAGTGTGTCCTGTCCGCACACACACACAATGATTGACTCGTCTGGCTGCATTTTCTATTTTTTTTTTCAGATCACTCACCGTTCACATAGGCGGCAAAGTCAAAGTCCCTGTCTGGTCGGGCTCCGCCGCCGTCATCTTCGATGTCCTGCTGCCGTTTCGGCGACGGCTGCTGCAGGTCCTTTTGCGATTTGGGCGCGGAAATAGCATCATTTCCGGTTGCCAGCGCCAGCGTTAGTCCCAAAAGGACCAACAGGAGGGAGTGCAGGAGTAGGGCTCCCGGCATTGTCTTGGAGCGGCAACGATTGCGGCACGGTGCCGCCATGCCTCCGCTAATTGCACGCACGCGGAAGCAGATGTCGCGCGCGTCGAGGGATTACTGTATCCGCACCGCCGGCACCAAGCCACCAATGAAAGCCGGCTAGCAACAACAACAACAAGTAGAACAAGAAAATCACTGGAAAAAAACCACAGAAGTCACTGGCCGCGCGCACTCGAAGGGTAATAAGCTCGTGGCTCAGTCTCGGACTCAGTTTCAATTTCAATTTCAGTTAAGTTGCTCAGCTGCTTACGCGTAAATCCCAAGCCGGCCGACGAAGGATATTCGCAGGATTCGCGCCGAATGGGATTCCGGTTTATTCGCTGGGACGTGCTGCCTGGCCAACGAGCTAGGCGCAATTGAGCCACCAAATGCGCTGCCAGCAACTCATATATCCAGTTGCCAGTTGCCAACTTGCAACATGCCGCACGCCAGAGCCGAACTTCTGTTTTGGTGAATGGTCTCGGTATCGGTATCGGCATCGGCATCCGAATCCGAGGCCGAGTCCGAATCCTGTCGACGCCTGCGCATGGGAAACCAGCGACGCGACAGAGGCTTTTCCGCGGGGATAGGTTGCGTGGAAGTTGCAGAGCCAGAAGTCAGTTGCAGTTCATTTGCTTGGCTACGTGACGCGAGTTTTTGGGCAAACACGACCAGCAGCAGGAGTGGGAGTAGTAGTAGGAGCCGAGGCAGGAGCAGGAGCAAGGTGGTTTACGGCTATTGAGGATATTGGATAATGGGCAATGGGCAAATCGAAATCGCACGCCGCCACCTCTCTTTGGTGTTTTTAAGAATCCTTTTTATTATCACAACAACTGCTGTCGTTGGTAGAATTCAGATTGAGTTAGTGATCAATGGGGATTTCTTTAAAACTGCTTGCTGGTTCGCTTGAAAGTTAACTATTTGTTGGCCAGATCGTTGGTGTAATTATTGGTGTGGTACTATAAGCAGGAAGTTTATCAATGTAGGGGGATTTCTTTAAATATATTATTTATTTTAATATTTGTAGCGTTGGTGTGAGTACTGGTGTACTTTTTAGGGATATTACAAATGTAATGTCTGCACGATGTGTACAAACATTGGTGGTTTGCTATTGCGGAAAACGTTGTTGGTGTTGATTAACATCTTTAAGTTCTTAATTGTTGTTGAAGAAGACGAAAAGAGTCGATTTTTTTTTAGAAGAACTTAGTGAATTGTTTAAGAACTTTGTGATTTGTTTTCGCTATGCAGCTTTAAGCAAAAGCCGGAGTAAATACAAGAGTATTTAAGGTTCTTTCTTGCCTACCCTGCCTGGCATTATTGCCGACTGTGGCAATTGTCGCTGTTGGATATATTTTTGTGGCTGCTCTCACTACATGCCCTGTGGCAGCTGCTTGTTGCCGCGGTGTCCTGTGACCTGTGGGTCCAAAGATCAGGAGCAGTAACGGCTACGGTTACTGGTATTAGCGCTGATGTCGATGCTGATGTCCCTGCCGGCGGGCTTAACTGCGGCTGTCGATTCGCAGTCTGACGATTTGCATCGCAATTGCAATGGCAATTGCAATTTGGCATCCAGCTCCCCGCTTCCCACTTTGCTCGCTTTCTTCCGCTCTTAATTAAAACATTTTGCAGTTGATTTGCGCGACTGTGTGGTAATTTGATTAGCGCCTGCCTCCAGCCCCATTCCGGAAGCGAAACATTTTGGACGCCTGCTTCCGCTTCCTGCATATATACGTTATCTGCAGCATATCCGCGTAATATATGTATATCTAATGAGCTAACTGGAATCTTACGTAACTATCCTTTACTATGGTTTGTCGCGGAATTATTTTGTAATGCTGTCATTCCTTTTTTTCGGTCTCTAATCATCTGTCCTTGGCTGTATGTCCTCGTTAGCTTGGCAACTGTCCCAAGTAAGAACAAACACTCTTACCATCACGACTTCTTCCCCCAAAAATTAGCCCCTCCTCGTGGGCAATAAAGTGTATTCGGTTTGTTTGCTATTGATATTTATGGGCGAGACAGGAGCAGAAGCAAAAGCAGAAGCACAACCAGCTAGCAGCTCGCTAATCTAATTAAAGTTGCCAAGTTCCGACGGGGCAGGACGTGTTACGCCGCTGCTGTTGGCAGCTCATTTTCATTGTTTTCCCATTATATATTATTATTATTATTATTATTATTATTATTATGAATATTATTATTATCATTGTTATGGTTATTATTGCTATTGTGACAGCAACAGCAGCGATAAATGCTCTTGGACAACGCGGCGTATACTTGATGCGATTGAAGCGATGCCTCCCGCGACCATAATGCTCTTACGCTCATAATTGTTGTTGCTGCCCTCTGACCCAGCTAATTGTCGAGTTCTGGTTTTTGTTTTCGACCCACTGCCATGGCCCAAAAACCCGTCCAGGGCCAGGTTTCGGGTTGCATTGAGCCCACGAGGCGCTAATTGAATCCGCTCCGGCCACCGCCGCCGCCGGCCAAAATGCAAGCCCGAAAATGAACAAAAGCCCACAAAACACTGAAATAGGCAGAAACCACAAAGGAACAAAAAGTGCAACTGGAAAGCCCAACAAACCCCGAGTCAACTTGGAGATACCCTTGATTTGTAGCTAATAAAATTAATTCATTTTATTAATAAGTTCCATCACCTGTGATTACATAGTTTTTTTTTTATTAATTATTGGGCTTTTCAAATATTTCCCTGGACAATAAGCATATCCCTTCTGGCAGGGTATTAATACAGAATTACTCTCTGCAGCAGGATGTGAGAGTTCGAATTGCGCTGGAACCGGAGTGATGATGAGGCAATTTGTTTAGGGCAGTTATGCATCATTTGGGGTGGAAAATAGTTGGGTGAACTGCCTGGAAAACGGAGGATGAAGCACGATGGACGAGGATATACGAGGATGGCTGAAGGACGTAAAGCTTAGGTAGGCAATTCGATTTGCTGGCAAACAATTTCCGGTCGCGCTCGGCTCTGTTACTCATTACAAGCGAATAAGCCCCGAGTCCTTGTGGTCAAACTCCCACTATCTGGCTGCCATCCGAGACTGATCCAGGGACCAACCTATAGCATGCAACAGCCCCTGGGATAGTGAGCCCCCAGGAAGATCTCGCAGGAGGAACAGTAATGGCTGGTTATCAAGCAGCCATTAAGAAAATACGGCCACTGGCAGCCACAGCAACACCAGCTGGAAGGGATTTCGGGACAGACTTTAAAGGATACTATATACACAGAAGGACTGTGTGAATTCTCACCCAAAAGTGCAGAGCCACAGGGGCGTCAAATGGTTCGGGATATATGGTGCCCTTCGAATGCGTGTCACTCCCTGCTGACCACAAGCTGGACACATGATGTCCACCGCCTGGCAGCCGAACTTCGGCTGAGGAGTCAAGTCAAAGAAATCTGAGCAAAGGATAGAAAATAAATGGGTGGAGACATTGAGGCTAGGTCCAGTTGGCAAACTCACTGTGCACCGGAGGCGCCGATGGCCAAACGCTTGGCTCCATGTTCTCCGGTAGGGTTTCCTCCGAATCCTCCGACTCCACCGATTCATCTGACAACTCGGGCAACTCGGGTAACTCAGGCAGCTCGGGCACCATCTGCAACTGCGGCAGATCGGACACAAGATCGTTCACTAAAAGTTGCAATCCCTCCAGGCGATACCTCAGATGTTCCGGCTCGGCGAAGAAGGTTCGCCGGCGATTGCCCAAATAATCAATGCCACCATAGACAGGTTCCATGGCCATGGCATCATCGTAGGTGGGCGGCTCCGAGGCTGCCGACATGGCAAGTGGTATCTGCGCCTGCACTTGCCACGCCTGACTGGCATCCTGATTGGGATCCTGGCTCTGATACAGCATACGTTGATTCTCCGCGATCATCGCAATCTATCTAGACGATCAGTTCGGCTTTTCGCTGGCTTTATATTGAGCGGACGACGTTCGAAGAAGTACGCTTAAAAAAAAACAGTTGTCAATAAGTGTCTTCAGTGCCAATTAAGCAGCTGGCACTGATATGACAGTCGTGAGAACTAGTCACCAACAGTCAGTAGTGGAAAGTCCATATGAATAGATCGAAAGCTGGCTTAAACATAAAAAAAAAACTACGTGCCAAGGGCCCCGTGCCAGTCCGGCACTTCATCCACCAGCAACGGCGATTTCTGTCAGCTTCCGTTTCATTTCCTGTTCATAACTTTTTCAATATGTGCTTGACCTGCTGTTGAGCGGTCAATGCACTGGAAAAATGGACAAAAGGTACATACAATTTGTGACTTACAATATGCAATATACTTAAATCTTTCAAAATCTTTAACTAAGTTCAAAAACTACAAACAGATTTGGGGTAATTGTGTATATGATAAGTATTTACTACGTTTTGGTTAATATTCAACAGAAAGCATATTTATTCCAGGGACTTACATATATCGAGAGGCAATCGCCGATATTATTTACCGAACAAAGTTACGCTCTCAATATAATATCGAAATTACCGTAAGGTTTCATATAATGATATGTTAAATATAGGAAAATATCTCTTTTAATATTAAAATGCCAGTATGTTAGTTAATTTGTTTGGTATAATTTAATATATAATAACAATAATTTAAATATAACTCCAAAGAAATGTCGATAATGGTAAATTAAAGTTCCATTTATAATTAAACATGAATTATATATATATTAATTGTTGTTAAATTGCTAGCTTGTTTAATATTACCTGTCTAAGGTATACGACATCTTACAGATAATAATGAAACCTTTATTCCTTTCACTTACATTACGTTTCTTGCATTTATTCTATATTTAAATATTTAAGTTGAACGCACAAGAAGTTGTAACTAATTTCTGTTGGAAACTTTCCAGCACTAAAAGAAATGAAGCCAATTTTTTTGTCAGACAAACTCCTTCTTCTGGGTCATGCCATCGAATCTCCTTGTGTGTGGCTCCGCCAAGCCCTTCCCTGACTCTTCTCTGTTTGTTTTTGCGGATCCCTCTGTTTGTTTATGTTTTGCTTTAAGTTTTTCAATATTTCTGCGGAAAAGCAAAGTGTGGGAGAGAGGGGAAAATGTGGTGTCGTTCGTGGTGGGGCAAATGCAATTCCGGCTGCCACTTTGCATTTAATCAACTTTATCGGTGTCGCACTCAGGCATCGCATGCATGTAAATTGTATGCCAGCGCCAAAAACAACCTAAATAAGTGCACGTGAAATTATAATAAAATATAACTAATTTGCATATGGGGATATAACTAACAAACACTCGATTAGGCCAGGTAATACACCCAGTATCCGAGCGGGTAGCCTGGTAAAGTTAAGAAATGGAAAAGATGAAAACTATTAATAAATATTTAAGGGAATTAAAAGGAAGATCAATAGGGTTTTATTTGTGCTTAATATTTACATATTTACTGAAAGGAAAATACATGATATTATTATATATAACAAATACAATAATATATATAATATTTCGTCTAATAGGTGAGCTCTCCGCAGTCCAGGGTATGCCCATCTTCGATCTGTTAGGCCTATTTTGTCCCAGTCATTCGTCATCTGCCATTGAAATCGGGATCGGGTTTTGGGATCGACTCTCGCTGCATAAATTAGCAGTCCATTTCAGGCTGGCCCCCTAACGCTTTGATGTTTGATTTATTGCACAGTGGCGGCGGTGCTGAAGGGGGTTGAAAAGGGGGGCTTACAGGGGGCCAAAGGGCAGCTTAAGAGGGAGACCGTGGTGGCAGGAGTAGGCTGAAGGACCACGGAGTGGGCTTATCATCAGACAGGAGCGGCAGACAATTGTGAATGGCAACTGCAATTGGAATTGACAGTGGCGCGTTGATGGTCGACGGGGTTATCGATGGAGGTCAGGCGTCAGGTGCTGACTTGGATAACCAAATAAATGGACGAGACAGGTAAACAATCCCGTGCCCGTTTTTGGATTCCAACACGGATCTCCCTGTAGCTGTTGTCCCTTATTTTTCTTTTATTTGATTCTGTTTGTGCACAAGGCCGAAGGTCAGTAACACGGAGGAATTGATTTGCCAAATTAGACACGAGTGACATTTATTATTATTTAACTAATAATTGCAGGTTATTTAACCTTTGTTAAGTAGACAAATTCAATGGAGTGGAATATCAATTTGTAGATAGATAGACTAGATGAATTTAAAATATATTTAAAGAGCCATTAACCTTTACTGATGAAATTATACTTTTTAAATCTTTAAAACAGTTACTCTCAAGTGCTGTGAGTTATTGAAAGAACATATCTTAAAATAAGTTGACCTTTAAGGGTCTTAAAATATTTTTAAATATAAAATAAAGTTACTTTTTAGTTAAAAACTTATCTACTATATAAAATCGGATCAAAGTTATGGTTACTATTTAACTAAATGAAAATATACTTTATGTTCTTGAAGTTATTCAAAGATTGGCGTTTAGCGTTGTTTAATTAGTTAGAAAAATTATATTAACACCCTCGTAAGTTAACAACTTATTTACTCTGAAGAACTACTGCCTATTTATGGCAATTAACTTAATAAACTTACTAAAATATATATTATTTGAGTACTGTAATTTATTAAGTGGCCTAAAGTATGAACTTAAAAAACTTTTAAAGTTTCTAAGCTATTTAAAAAAAATTCTATGAAGTTACTATCAAGACTACCCACTTATTTGATAAAGAGAACCATTTAATTATTTATATATTTTTGTATATTTTATTTTCGATATGTACCTTGAAGATTTAGTAAGAAATTCAAGGATTTTAAGGTTTTTAAATTATTTTAAAAGTTTCCTAGTTATAGTATTTCTTTAGTAATTATTTGAATAAATCAAGAAGTAATCATTGCCATGCGTAGGGCTTTTCCATTTAAAAGATTCTACTTCTATGCAAAGTGAGTGCCTTATTATGGCCTCTCTTATGCGCAATTACCGCACTGTATGCGATCATTAGGTAAGTTTCTCAATAAACCTCTGCCGATTGCCCTTCATTTTTGTGTCGGCCTTTGGGGGTATTCGTTGGCATTCGTTGAACTGATGGAAATCGTTAGCCCCGCTTCCGTTCCTGCTCCTGCTGCCATCTCACCGCCCTTTTGGCGCCGACTGGCTTTATAACTGATTGCGGCTTTTTGGGGGGGAAATGTGTGCAAATAATATTTCGTGTAATTGCAATTAGCGCCGAAAAGGTTTTCACTTCTCGCAGCAGCTGAAAGGGAGCAGTAGTCGTCAGCTCTCTTTTCCATCACTGTCGTTCCCATTGCCATTTCCATTCCCATTCCCATTCCGATTCCGATTCCCTTTTCCTCCTTTTTATATATCTCTATATTTGTTGTTTGGCTTTGCGAATGCGTCCGTGCGAATTGCGATTTCTTCGATGCTTCAATTACAAATATATATGTGTATTTATACACGTAAAAAAATATAATTTAATAGAAATAACACTACAAAGATTTGACACCAATGATTTTACACTATTATTAGGCAAATATTTATCGGGACTTAAGCAGATCACCACGCTTCTTAGTTTCTTTTATCGATTTTTTCGACGATTAATAGATTTTGCACTCTGTGCACCTGCTGAATGTACTTTGGCGCCCGGAAATCAATGTTTAAAAAGGAAGCTGGCACTGGCTGCTGACGCCTTTTTCCCACACCTCTTCTGGCTTGTTAATTTGCCAAAGAAAAAACAAAAAAAGAAAATAAGGGGGGAAAATAAGGGAAAAGAGAACTATATTGAAGGTAGGTGCCAGATCCACAAACGTTTGCTTTCCCCCTCCTAAAAGGAAAGCGAACTAAATAAAGGCAAGAAAAACAATGAGGGGAGAAAAACAAAAGAAAAGGGAAAATGTCGGAGTAAATGTTCCTTGGGTTCGTGTAAAATAGTTAAAGTTATGAGCCAAAATGGAGCCAAAGAGCAAAATCAACCAGCACACTCGGCCACTCGGGCACTTGAAGAGCACACCAAGTGTGTGTGTGTGTGTGTGTGTGTTCGTGTGTGTAAGGGGTTTTGGGGCGCGAGTAATTCACATTTCGAGCACGTTTCGCTTTTATGCTCTTAAATGGTGAGTGTATCTGTGCAGGACCAACGTTTCAGCGCCCTTTCCACATGTGTGCTGTCTGTGGCAAAACGATAATTTTGTTGATGATGCCATGATTATAAGTTTTAGCCTCCTCGCAAGAGCTTTCAACTTTGCCGAGAGGAACAATGGCGGCAACAAAATAACCAAAGAGACTCCTAGATGACGAGAAGGACTTGAAAAATACCTAACACACGCTATTTGGGCTAACCGTTTGGGAAGATTTTCTATACTTTTTAATTAAAACAAGACCTTGGTGAATAGTTGGAATATTTTTTAAGTTAAGCTGAAGATTTATACAAAATTTAGGGTTTAAAACGAAATTAAAACTAGGGTTCTTCGAATCTTTTAGAGTATATGCCCGAAATTATGCTACAAAATTGTATATCGTAAAAAGCAAATAAATTTGCTCTGATTTTGGTACCTAAAAAAATGCATTGCATGCTTTTAGACGCTTTGGAGTTTTTCTTATCTGCAATGGAAAAAACATTTGTAAGCCATGGCTTTGCTGATTTTTTATTAGCACAAAATGTCACAAATGTTGCTACAAAGTTATTTATAATAACAATAAATGTGCGCCATATTTTGTACCTTTAAAGTGCATATTTTTAGAGACCTTTTTAGGTATTAAAAAGCTTGCGAGTGTACATGTTAAATATTTATATATAAAAGCTTTTTTTATTTCATTTTCAGGACTAAAACAAAGTTAACTTCGTATAGAATACACCCTGAAGCCACGCTCCTTACAGGGTATCTGGGCAGACCCCGAGACCTGACGACCGACAGACCCAGCGACCGCCGCCGCTCGCAATCAGGGGTTCAAGTGGCGTGTCTAGCAGCCGCGTATCTGTGCCACATGTATCCGTATCCGTATCTGTATCTATTTCTAAGTAAATTACACACACAGAGACCGCCGAAACGGACGGACCAAGGACTAAGGCAGCGGATGCGATCCACATCCACATCCACAGCCACAGCCACATCCCGTGCGCGTGAATGACCCACATAAATAGCCGCGTGCCTCGCCGCCAGTCGCCTCTTTATTGGCACGTACCAAACAAAGCAACCCCGAAAAAAAGCAAAAAACCAAATAATAATAAAAATCGGGGGGAAAAAAAATATAGGGCCACAGACCATTCAACAGTTTCAGCAGTTTTACAATCACATTTTTCGGCACAAAGCCCGAATTGAATTCCACTTGCCGGCGAGCTAATCACAGTTCAGCTGCGGGGGAATCCCATGCTCGAATGCCACCTTGTGGCATAAATCGATTGACATGAGGAGGACCTTCTGTTCTGTTCAATATTTTACGAGGCAGGCCCTCAAAATGGAGTGACATCTGGACAGGCAAATAGACTCGAGGCGGAGGACTAGGAAACTGTAGATATGCATCATTAGCTGGGCCGTATGCCAAAAGCAACAATCTATGTAGGTTCTGTCTTGTCCTGTCCTGACCTGCCCTGCGTATACGTAATTTCTTGCCCTAAAATATTTGTCTAATAAATTGTTTATTTATTGCCACACACAGACACTCGTAAGTAGCCATAAATTTCGAACATGACATGACCAAGTTACAAGCCCTCTCTCCTCCCCATCCATCCATTGATTTATTATGATTTTTCTTCTTTTTTTTTGGGAGCTGCTGCTTGGCCTAATAAAGCCAGCAGCAGCAGCAGCAGCGTCTACGCTTTTTATGGCCTATACCGGAACTGTTGCATACTGCCTGGGGCCATGGATGTTGCAAGTATAAGGGGCTGCTCCTGATGTTGCTGCTGCTCCTGCCCCTGATGCTACTGTTGCTGCTGCTGCTGCAGCTACTGCTCCTCCTTCTGCTGCTGTCGACAGACGCATTAACTCTTTGCTCGCCAGATTTGACCAGACAATGTGAAAATGTTTACACTGCTCTCCTGCTGCCCATCAGCAAGGTTCCGTTTTGTTATTATTGTTGCCTCAAGCTCCTTGCTTTTTTGTGTGGCATAAATATTGCTATTTTTGGCCCCCTGCTTTTTTTGGGTCCTGTCTACAATGTCTGGCCCTGATGCCCCGTGCCACAATCAAGGCATCAGCATCAGACTGGGCGGAACACTTGATGGCTTCTAAGTTGCGGAGAAAAGCGACTGAAAAATACTCTTTTAATATTAACTTAACTTTGAATACATTAATTCGGAGAGTTACATTTTATTTAAGCCTCTCTTAGGCTTACAAAGTCTTATAATTCCAAATAAAAAAGTGTTTCCTAAAGAAATCAGTTCAAAATTAGTTTTGATAACTTAACAAAAGTTAGTTTAAGAAAACTACATTCACTGTTTATTTATTTTTGATCTATAAAAGCCAGCAATAAATTATTTGACACGTTTACCATAGCTTGTAGTTATTTTATTATAAAAAAAAATGAGCATCCAGCCTTGGGGTGCAGCTAAAACTTGACAAGAGATTTTCCCCTCAGCTTCAGATTTTCTTCAACTTTTCCCAGCTCCTTGCATATCCGTGTGTATTTGTATTTATGTTTACTTTGCGGAGTCGAGAGTCGAGTCTAATGTTGTTATTGTTGACTCTGCTCTTCAGGCATCGCATTCGAAGAAGGCCTCGGACAACCATCGGTATTTATTATTTTTATTTTTATGCCGGCACTTAGAAAACAAATTATTTGGAAACCCAGGTAAGAGAGAAAATTCAATTCCAAGAGACCTTGTGACTTGTTTGTTTCGCTTTTCATATTTAATGTTGCTCTCGATATACAATATTTAAAATATATATTTGCTTAAAACGTAATGCTTAAAATGGATGGAATGATGTAACATAGTTCAGTGTGTGTGTGTGTTATAGGGATTAAATAGATGCAAGTCCTAGGCGAAAAAAAGGAGTGAGAGTGGACCGAGTAAAAAATACCTATAATGCTAAACATAATGCATTAACTAAACCAATTCAAGTAGTACATATATATATTATAAACTTCTTTTTTTCACATTTATTTTAGTTTATGTATAGATCAGTCTGTGTGTGCATGCACGGCTAAACGAAAGTCTCTTTTAAAAAAATGTTCAATATAAATAATTGCAATTAAATAGTTAACCGCAGAACAAAAAAAAAATCGCAGTATATTATATATATCTAATAATAATATATATCATAAAGAACTGCTCCAGGGGGTGGGGTCTTTTTTTCAGGCCAGGCAGAAGAGTTTCCGCCAGAATGAGGGCGTGGGCGGCAGCGTGGTGGGCACTAGACCCTCCCAAATGGCTGTGTCGAACACATCCTTGACTTTGTCCTGCAATTGAAACAAAAAACAGAATGCGTTTATTAATCACTGGCTAATTAAATCAATAAACCCCCCAAACTAATTCCAACTTCTGTGCGCCAAATTAAATATTTAGCCTATAATTAACTCACTGTTTGTGCATTCATTAAAACTTGAGTGGTGTCAGAAAAAAACTTGAAACTAAATATATTTAAACTAGTCAAATATTCACATATTAATAGGAAAAATCCAATCGGAATATTAATAGTTTCTCTTAATTTAAATAAATTATTTTAAAAAGCATTTAAGGGATTTATTTAAACTGTTTTAAGTGATATATATACTTGGCTTTAAAGGTTTTAAGTCTTTCTTTTAATATATAGATTTCCCACTAATTATAAGTTTCAATTATTATTTTTTTTTAATATTCTTCAGCTCATTACGAGTACTCATAAATTGAGCGAGCAGGAAGTTTTCCTTCGGTTTTTTCCCCTGGCATAAATTATTAAAATGTTGTAGTTGTCTCTGTTTCTGAGTTGCTCCGCAGATCAAAGAGACAGCTTATTTCCCGCAAGTTTTTCCACCAAATTCAGACAGCTTTTCTGCCTTGCCGCCGGCATTGCAACTTAATCGCGATGTTATATACATATGTATTAAGATATATATCTATATATACATGTACTATATATATTTCTTATTTTCCAGCAACTAGCGAGGCACTTGCACAACAAATTGTCGCCATCATCATCATCATCATCATCTGGTGGCAGTGGCAAGTGCTTTATAATTTGTTGCAATCGCTTCATCTTCTCGTTGTCGCCATCTTTTCCGGGCTGGTGGAATTTTCCACCTTTGGGGAAATTCACGCAGAGTGCAATGCACGGCTGACAGGAGCACCGAATGGCATTCATTCGGAAGTGTTGGGGCAAACAAGGGGTTTCCCCCATGTCTAAAACCAACTCTCTGGCGCAAAAGAAAAAATAAAAAAACCACACAATTATGATTATTGTGCGTCTGTGTGCGGGCCATGTGACAAGGCGACTCAAAAGGATGACACCAAAAGCAGCCAGGCAGCCAGGAGCAGACATCTCCCATAGGGAGTAGTCCCCGTTAGCTCTGGGCTGCGGAATTCGACGGGGTTCTTCTTTTTTTCCCCTCGAAATACCCTCGAAATGGATTTTGGGAAAAGGTCTTTTACGCAGGAATTTAAAGATACTTCACGTCTTCTTTAAAAGCAAAAGAAAAACTGTCAGCTGTAAGTTATTAAATTTCCTTTAAACAAATAGGTAAGTAAACCAGAATTTCCCCTTTAACTACAGGGTATCTTCTGCGCCTTGCAGCCTCCTTTTTTTTGTCAAGTGTTTACACGAGACAGCCGCATTGAAGTCAGAGCCACCAGAGCAATGACTTGTCTGCCTTTTGGCTTTAATTAATATGAGGTACTCCCTACTACCACCTATCCTTCTCTGCCCTGCTTATTTTACCTGCTTTTCAGTTAGATGGACTCACCTGTGTGGCTGACGAAGTCTCAATGTATTTTGCGCCAATTGTTGTTGCCAAATCCCAGGCGTCCGCATATGAAATTGCCTTCTCGCCATTTGTCTGCAAAAAAAACACGCAGTTAGCTTCCAGGCAGATGAAATCAAATAAGAATTTCATAAATATTTGAATCCGCAGCCCAGATAAATAATGATGGAATCCCCCGCAGCAGCATTAATAAATCAAATCTAATCAAATCAAATCAGGATTCACATGGCCCTCCGAAAACCCACCTGAAGCTTGTTAAGGACATTCGAATTGGAACGAAGATCGGCCTGAGTACCGACCAGTATCAGGGCAGCCTTGGTCTTGGCAAACTTGGGGGCCCACTTTGCTTTGATGGCCCGAAACGTTTCCGGTTTCACCACCGAAAAGCAGAGCAGAAAGACATCGCTGTCCGGATAGCAGAGCTCCCTCAAAGGATCCAGCGTGTCCTGGCCGGCGGTATCACAGAGAGTTAGATGCACTGGACTCTCGTTTACATTGACATCGGCTGTGTTTGAGAAAAAGAAAATAATTAGAGATAGAGTTCATTAGTTGGGTTGAAACTATTATTTAAATAGTATTTAAGCCTGACGTGAGGATACTTTAAAGGTTATATCAAGCGATTAATAAATTAAACAATAATAAAAAGAATAATAATAAGTAAAACAATAATAAATAAATCAATAATAATTAAAAACAATTATAAATGAAACAATAATAAATGCATAAACATTTATTGTTACTAAGAATTCACATTAATTATATTAAATACATATTTTTAAGTTCAAAAACGTTATAAACCATTTTTTAAAAATACAAAAATAGAATTTAAACATGGCAGAATATTTTAAAGGTTTTAATATCAAGATTTGCTCTTTAAAATAAATATTTTAAACATAAATCAAATAAAACAATAATAAATTGAACAATAATAAATAAAACAGTAATAAGTGCACAAACATTTCGTGTAACAAAGAATCCATAATTAATATATTAAATAAATCTTATGAAGTTCATTAACTCTTAAAGAATAAAGTAAACCCCGCGAAGCCTGGATAAAATATTTAATACTTCCATTTTGATCAGTATTTTCTAAAGTTCTTCCTTAAAAACAAATAAAATAACTTAAATATATAAAAAGCAAGCAATCTATTATCCTCCTGAAAGCTTAAAATCGAAGGATATCCTTAAAAACCATTTTCAATCTGCGTTTATTTGCCAAATGAATCAATCAATCCGATATGTATGCGTGTGGCCTGATTTAATTTAATTGCAAAATATGTAAATTACTCTTATCCTGACCCCCTCCCTGTGCCGTTCTTTTTCCCCATTCGCACTTTGCTGTCGGAATTTAATTTAATTTAAAATGCTTTACCAATCCTTTTGTCACCACCCCTTCCCACCGCGCAAGTGCACATTTTTGGCATAGCACCGAACAACACACTTGAACACTCAATCGCACCCACACGCACACACACTCCACAAACACACACAGGTATTACCACAGGTTGCTATCGTTGACCCAACACACACACACACAGATGCCAGAAATTTGCCAATTCATTTCAGTTTCAGCTTTTCCTCTCCTTCACTCCGTCGACAGACTTTATCTGTCTCAATCTTTTTGCGGAAGGAATGTTAAGTAAGCCATAATCTCAGATATGGCCTAGACCACTAACTAAATTAAGGGACAAACGAAATTGGCAAACATTGTTAGGCTAGATCTAAAGGATATATGTTATCCAAAAGAGATTTATCTGTCATATGTATATTTTAAATGATTTAAATGAAATGCATTTGTAACGATTAATTTGGCTAACAAGCTGTGATACTAGTTTAAGGCAAATTATTTAGGGAAAAGTGTTTTAAGAGTGATATCTGCGATTCAAATTGATTTAAAATGAATCTAGAGATTCATAAAATACAAAGAAGTAAAGTAACAATATGCTTTTAATAGCAGAAGTGCTGGAAATAAGATTATGTTGCATTTTAGTTTACTTTCTGTGGATATTTTATTTAAGGATTCAATGACAAATACTATAAGAAATATTAAAGAAAGTGTTTAAGAAAGTGAAATATGATTTTTGTCTACCAAACAAATTTAAAATTAATCTAGAGATTTTTAAAATTCAAATAACTTAAGTAACTATGTGATCTTAATAGCAGAATAACAACAAATAATATTATGTTCCATTTTAGTTTAGTTTGTCTCAATAATTAATTTAAGATACAATAAAAAATAATTTATAAAAGCAGAAATACAGCAAATTTTATTGTTTACCTTTAAAATGTTAGTTTAGATTTAAGTTTGGCTAATGAATATTAGTTTTTGTCGCTTTTTGTGAACAGTGAAACATCCTTTCAATTCCATCTAACATAGAGACATGCCTTGAAGCCAGTTTCCCCCATGGAAAATGTAGAAAAACTCCCCTGACGGCAACAATGAGACCCTGGCAAAGTAAATTAGTAAAGGCAAATCTCTCTTTGCCTTAAACAAACCACCCACTTTGCCAGATTGAAGAATATATATTTAAAATTCATATTTAAAAGCAGGTGAAAACGATTGTAACGATGTGGAGACGGGATGAAGAAGAGTTCACACACTTGGAAAGCTTGTAGTAATTAGGAAAATGCACCCTCCAGTACTTAATTGTTCAAATTAAGAACCAGTTAAGCAATTAGTGATTCTACTCACAGAAAATACTTGGTTTTAAATTCTATATAAAATTCATTAACTGAAGCTCTACTTTTTCCACTGTACGCTGAAGGCTTTGGCTTCATATATTAGCTAGATCTGACCTCGCAACACACCCTGGAGCCTGGGTCCCTCTCTCGTGACCATGTGTGTCCATATCCTATCTAAAAGTTAATCATGGCAACCTTTCATTCAATGTGCAGCCTCCTCCGACTGTTTGCCCTGCGTAAATAAAGTTGGACTTTTTTAAACAGCCTGCCACCGCATGCAGCAGGTCGCAGAGGTTGCACATTGCAGATTGCCACGGATGGATATAGTGAATGGAAGCCAGGCGAAGGTCGCTGGTCGCCACACCCCATGGGTCTCATGTAAAATAAATTTAATTTGTGCAGCGCCTGAAATTCATGAATACATTTTGGGGGGGCAGCGCCCAAAAAACCTGACGTTGGGCCTAAAGCCCAAAGCCTGCACTCTCTTTACGTGAGTGAGTGGAGCCTTACCGCCTCGAGTTCACCTCATTTCATTCTTCAAAAATTCTTGGCAGAAAGTAAGAGCCAAGAGCATGGCTTTAAATAAATCAGTGCACCTTTTGTGTGTTCATAAGTCATTTGTGTGCATTTCCCCAAGGTATATATAGCTGTAAAGTATATATATCACAATGCTATGCCCTGACCTATTATCTCTATTTTGTAGCTACTTAATAATATATTATTTTCACGATAGTTGCCACCACTTTTCACCCATTTTATGGTGCAATTTTCTTGAGAACCTTCTTCCTATCAGTTGCCAGCTATTTTTACCGTCGAAAAGTAAGAGTGGAATCAATGCCAGGAAGAACACAAGGCATTCAATGCTATTTTCCACGCTTTTAACAAAAGGGAAATTGTTTGCCAGCTCAGCTGAAAATCGCTTTACGCCGAAAACGGGAGAACAAAACAATAAAAAGGAAAAACGAAGAGGAAAATAGAATAGAAAACTGAAGGAAGAAGGACGAGGGCTTCTTGGTGGGGACAAAAGGCGAACATCGTTAGCGGTTGGCTGCCTTGCCTGCCTCTCTGTCAATCTACCCGTGTGCTCGAAAACCGGGATAACTCTCCCTAGGAAAACTCCATTGAAATCCTGTGTGTGGCAAGTGAGCAATTGTGTAATTGTGAGCTAAAAAGTCAGCTGCCTGTGTCTGCCTTAATCCCCCTGCTGACTCGACCTTATTGACACCTAATTGAGTCGGAGACCCGCCGCTCTTTCCTTGGCCCTTTCTGTCAGCAATTGAGGGATATATATTATATATATATATATATTGTGTGTGTGTGTGTTCGCAATAAGCACAATCACTCAGGCCATTAGCGATTACAACTTCCTGTCTCCTTGAGATAGAAAAAAAACAGCGATTTCACGCACTTAGAGCAAGTCAATTAGCCAGGCCGACATCCCAGACAGTTGCCTTGCCTTAATTAGTTGCAAGACTGTGCCAAAACTTATGCCTAATGGCCGCCGAACTATGCCAAAGTCCTTGCCTTCAAAAATATGCCAGCACAGCCGGGCTGGCACACAGGATAGTAGAGTTCCTTCCTGGATACAGTGCCTGGCATACCCTTGGAAAGTAAGATCAGTTTAATAGGCTCCAAAATTATTATAAATTCTATAGCTTTAAAGCTTCATTAATTTAAATAAAAGTTTGTGTTGGTCCATACCCGCTAACCCTACTGATATACCCTCGATGCTTGCCATTTCCTTCAAAAGGATATGAAAGGAACAGCAGGTTCGGCACAAGTGCACATTCAGGAATCAAGCCGGATAAAAGGGACTGAAATTCCAGGGAATGTACGCCAAAGCTGAGAGCTAACAGCTATGCCCGGTATTCACAGCCAGGGCCAATTGTTGCTAAAAAACAAGAATAAAAAGAAGCTGCTAGCTACGGGCGCACACGGCGTATTCGTAATTTCATCCTTAGCCAGCGACAACGCAACAAAAATGGTGGGGCAGCTGGTAAAGGCCAACACAGGAAGTGCCATTCCAGGCCGAATGAAATGTTTCAAATACAGTTCTTCTCTCTCTAAAATACAAGCTGGAACTCTTGGCATTTTTCCCTACAAACATAAGCAAGTTAGGGAGACAGAGACGAGGTGCAACCTATTTTAAATAGAAATTTAAAGGTTTTATTAATTTTCAGCTAATTCTAAATAGATTTAGATAACGATTTTGATAAATTATGTATTTATATTCAACAAACTATTGAATATTAAAGCCACCGAGTTAACAATTGCTAGATAAACCAAACAAATTTCGCCTGAAACTCTATGCACTTCAACTAGTTTGAATCTATTGAATTATTTCACGATTATCTGCAGGGCAAATATCTCTCGAACTTAGTCGCTTCTTCCAACCAACAAAACAAAAAAAAAAAAACTGGCAGCTTCACCGAGTGTGCAAAGAAGTGCAAATTCATGCAAAATTTTATTAAAATCAGCCAAAGGGCGCCGGCAGCCCAGTCCCGAGTGCCAGACACGATGGGGTTTAGGGCCAAGGACCAAGGACTAAGCATAATTCAATCAATTGCACATGAAGCCATGGATGGAGCGATTTTCTGGCCCCCCAAAAAACAAAGTCAAGTATCCACAGCTTGTGTGGAATAACCACAAAATTTCAATTTTCCATTCATTAAAATTCGTGAATAGCAGAAAACTCACACTCATGTTAGTCAAATGAGGCAAATCTATTCCCATTTCAAGAAAAGTTCGCTCGTCCTTCCTTCACCCTATAATATGCCGAGATTCAACACCATTTTTACCCACTTCCGGCAACTGTGTGTGTTTTCCCGCCTTCTTCACGCGGAAAACTCTCGGTAAAGATTTCACAAATTGGTTTTCAACAAAATGAAAAATTCATATACGTGCCAAGGCAGCTTGAGCCAATCCCTGCGCCCAGCCCCAGCACAGTCCTTGACTCTCTTCCTTAATCGAAACGAAGGTTGGACTCAGGCTCAGGCTCGGCGAAAAAAAAAAATGGGGTGAAAAAGACTTGGAAAAGAAATGGAGGCATTTGAAATTGGAAGCCAGCACCGCTGAATGGGCTGGAGATGCGAGGACCTGTTGAAAAGGCGCCGTCAACTCACCATTATAAATGTCTGAGGCCGTTGGTATGTGCTCGGGATTGAAGCGGTTCTCCAGATATGAAAGGATCAGGTTCGTCTTGCCCACGGCACCGTCGCCCACAAGGACGCACTTGATCGAGGGCTGTGACGGAGTGCTGCCAGCTGTAAGGAAGTCAACATAAATATTAAGTAAACATAAAATTATATAATTCCCATGGCAGATGACAATACCATCATCATCATACCCATTCCCTCCAAAAACTCACTCTTCTTGCCACCATTTTTGGCATTTGTTGCCACTTCAGCTGCTGCTACTGCTTCGGCCTTCTTTTTGGATTTACGTTTACGCAGCAAGAACTTGGATCCCTTGCCACTGCTGGCCGCACTAGTGTCACTCAGCGATTGTTGCTGTAAAGTAAATACAAAAATAATAATAAATATTGAATAGAAATTAAGGCAATTAATTAGCACTAAGGGAAATGCATGCTAGATAAATGAATCCCTTTAATAACCTTGGTAATCACACAAGCATTTATTTATATTTAGAAAACTATTAAGAGAATCGTTTCACTGGTAGCTATAGCTTGTATTTAATATTATTCTAGTTAAAATAAACAACAAATAAGGCAAAGATATTACTTAGAGTGGCAACAGCTTTGTCTTACATACAATTATAGATACTATGAGTATATATGATATTATATATAGTATCTATATAGTAATGCTTTATTTCTATTAATGATTAATAAAGAAAATTAAATATAAATGCAGTTTTCAAGCCTGACTACACTTTAACTCCGCGCTTGCATTTACATGTCCATCAACATTTGATCATTTTATTGCCGCATTGCGTATACGCCCTGTGTGCTGCCTTGGAAATGTTGCCAAGAGTGGCAATTAAATAATGAAAGCCAACAGATTGAGGCAGCTGGGTATGTGTATGTGCATTTGAGTGTGTGTGTGTGTATTTTCGCCTAGGTGTTGTTGTGGCAAAGGAGGCGGTTGGGTTGGGAGGTGTGAACTAATGCCTAGCGCGACACTTTTGCCTCGCCCGACTAATTTAATATGCACATATAAATTAGTCAAGACGACAGCAGCTGCTGCTCTGCGGGCAAAGGAAGATGGAAGCGGATGTTCAGTAAAGGGAGTGAGAATCACAGAGCGAGAAAGAGAGATGAATAAAAAGCATTGCAACACCGGGAATTGAAGCCATTTGTGTTGAGTAACATTGCGTATACGCCACCGGCTGTCAGTCCAGACAGAAGGCCTGCACTTCTCCATGTTGTCAGCTCCTTTTTCGTTTTTTCCTGAATTTTAATTTCATTACTTTAGTAAAAATACCCTTCCCCTTTCTTGTATTTATTTTTCCAGCCCGTCAATTATTGCAGCGGTCAGTGAATAAATATTCTGCATATTTAATTTATTCACTGAGCAGCGTAAAAAGAAATATATAGTGCGTGTAAGTGGTCTCTTTTTTTCCATTGCTATTGTTTTGTTTTTCAGCAATTTAACAATTTAATTTATGAGCAACAGTTTGCAACTATTACTGTTGTTGATTAAATCAAATCGTTTAGTGGCGAGCAAAATCTGCACTTGAATTAATCATTAAAAACAATTGAACATCGATTGATCTGATACCGCGTCTCTTTTATTTGGAGTTAAAATATTATGTAAATTTAAGTCACCATTAATTAGAATTAGAACCATTAGAATTAATGCATTATATTCTTAAAAATCTATATATTTATTAGTGCAATAAACATAAGAATGTAATTACATAGAATGTAAGCAATTGTTTAATACAAATAGAAAATTTCCAGTTCTTTGTAATTGCTGCTAACTTCATTATAATAATAATAATATATTGTCCGAGTTGTTCTTAAAAGGGTATAATATATTTTGCATTTTAAAAATGCCCCTGCTTCTCTTTTTAATTGCCTTTATTTAATTATAAATTTAACTTGGATGCTTCTAGTGAGTGCCATAAATAAATCACAAATAAAGTGCCAAGCAAATGTTTTATTCAGCCTAATATTGTTGTATGCTTGTTAATGGGTTAATAAGAGTTAACGTTGCACCTTCCCCCAGTGGCAGCCTCACATTGCGTATCAATCATTGTGTGAGTGTGTGTGTTTGGCCAATTACAAGGAGACTTATCGATCGGAAAAGCATGGAAAAGTCAAGGAAATCGGGTGAGTGTGTGCGCCTTGCTGTTCCCGGGGGGAAGAAGGAAAAACATATTTGCCAGACGCTATCTAAATCAATATCTAAATTGCTCTGAGTTTTGTCGTTGTCAACTTGAGAAGGTCGATCGGCTGCTCCTTCTGCCTCCTGCCTCCGGCCTCCTGTCTCCTTTCCACACCTCGCACTTTTCCTTGCGTCCCTCAGAGTTTTCCCATTGCTTGCCATTTTCCGCTTGTTAGCCGATAATATCGCCTACAAAACCCACGACGACAACGAAAGTATAACTTAAAGTTGGGGCACAATCGATACAACTACAGCTAAAAAGGTTTGACCTTTTCAAATGAAATTGAAAAGAACAGCTTATTGCCCGGGCGAAGGGGAGCTTAAATTATATAATCTAGCGAATCTGGCAATTAGCTTGTAAACCGAATAAAAGCATTAACAAATTACTGTGTTCCATTAACCATTTGGATTTTCCCTTCAACTTATTTTTGTTAATTTTCCCCATAGCTTTTAGTTTCCTCGCCGCGCGCTCGCACGCCAGAAACTTTGGACTTTCGTTATGGCCAGTTTGCGCCATAATTTCCTACAGAATTACACCCGCCTGTCCTCGACTTTGATCCAACTTTTACCCCAGAATTATTCACAGCTCTCAATCAACAACAAACATGGGAGTTTTTGGCCTGGCCCTATCCCCGTCGCCGCCTCTCTCAAATTAAATTAAAACGTCTGTCGCTATCTCGCTCTCTTTCACTTAACTTCCTCCTTAAGCTGACTAAAAATAATTCCTTGATTTTGTTTTTTTCTTTTTTCTTTCCTTTTTGCCATTTTTTGGTACATAAAACCGAAAGTCAAAGCCAAGTTTCTCTTCTTGACAGCGCAACTTTGCTGCAAGCCAGGAGCAAAAAAAAATAAATAAAGAAAATATGGAGAGACCATGAAAATATGGTTAGTATTAAAGACCGTATCATGACATACCCTGACAGTTGATCCTTTGATGAAGTGTTTAACTTATACACTTAAATGTCTACATATATAACAGACAGAAATACTGTTTTGGAGATATAAAGCTTTTAATTTCGATTAAGCTTGCTCTTTTCTTAAATTAAGTTTGCAGCCTAAATTAAATGATTAATACTGATCCTTATACCCTTTGTAAGGGTGTTAACAAGGCCAACTTTCCCAGCGAGTATGTGCAATGTGTCTTAAACTAAATAAGCCCCTGTGAAACGCTAAGAGAGATCTGGCCCATGTCAAACGCTGCCGATCCCCGGAGCGAATTTTGAGGGCGGAAAAACTTCCCTTAACTCTCTACTGGTAACTGGTCTTTTTGGTCATCGTAAATATGCAACTTTTTAATAATTTCATTTCGCTTGGGCCTGGCCGGCCCAACATACTTATGTACTTACAATTTTATTTCAAATTTCCAACACTTTTTCTTACATTTTTTTTTTTGCCACTCTTCTTTTCGGTTAAAAAGTTTGTCGCCTTTAACCCTTGACTTTGCCATGAACGAAATGTTTTCGCTTTGTCCCTTGGGCAACCCACAAGTTGAGTCAAATAATTGAGGGAAAAATATTGCCCATACCCAGGACTCCCGGGCCAGCGGCAATGTAAATAATAACTTCTTTTTTCCACCTACTACCTTATATATATATGTATACAATATATAGTAAAAGCCACACAGACAGAATAAGTTCGTAAAAATGCTCTTTGTAAATGCAGGCACTTGCAGGCATAATAAGAATTAAATAAATCAAAACTAAGAATGGCAACTTTCAGGGGAAAAAAGGGAGGGCATACTGACATTATTCAAAAAGTTTACAAGCTAATATTAAACCCAGTAATACACATATTTAAGGGTATATAAAAAGAGAAGAAAAAGTAAGCTAAAGTCATTAAATATATGTCAGCAGATATATCTTTTATTATCCAAAACAATCAATAAATATTATTAAGAAAAGCCAAACACAATATATAGTAGCTAGAATCACTAACTTGTAACCTTGCGTGCCGTTTTTTGGCCATTAAAAGTTTGCACTTTTCTTTTTGTTTTCGCCAGCATGTAAATCATGCTTACAAAAAAAACACAAGGACAAGGATAAGGACGACTGGCAGTAAACTTGAAAAATGGGTCAAAGTTTCATCTGTATATGTGTGAAGGAACAACAAAAAAATATCAAATAATTTTTAGGGAAATAAATCAGACAGACTTCCGCGGCCCCTGCCTTGGAAAAGGAAGAAATGAATTGTAATTTGCATTGTGTCTTGGCTAGCCGGGGCGAGCAGGATACATAAACTCTTGTTTTGGCCAATTGAATCAAGCTGTTGAAGTCACCCATTTCCTTGCCACAAAACAGAACCCACATGGGACTGAACTTTCAGTGAAGAGCAGGGCCCAAATCAAGCGGCAATCATTTTTGTTAAATATAATATAAATAAATGGAGCGGGGACAAACTCTGGCAAGATGCCAAAGCAAAAAAAATTTCAATTGAAATTGATGGAATTATTATTTATGGATTTTGCGGGTGGTGGCACCAAAAATTTGAATACATATTTAATAAATATATGCATAACTCCTAGCCTAAATTATTGTCGCATGGTTGACGGGTTTGTAAAGCAGGATTTCAAGCAAAATAAATATACAACTTGTTTGATATATAACAATATTCCAATAAGAGATTACTTGGATTATAAGCTAACATATACGAAAGACCCTACATATATTAAAAACTACTAGTAAATCGTAAAAAAAATAAATGTACAACAGACTCGGCTCGAATATAGCTACTAAACTGTGTTCTTTAGTTGCCACTAAATCACTTTTGCTATGTTATATATTTATATATATATTCTCATCTAATAATAATTATTTATTATTTATAATAGCTATAGCTCCATGTTTGCTTTGTTTTTGTTTGGCTACTTTATAGGTAACCTTGTTAAATGTTTATACATTTCCCTTTTTGTTGTTGTTGTTCTTGCTGCTGCCTTTGATGCAACAGCAGCAGCAACTAACTAATAAAATTGCGGTCTATGTAATGGCATGCCACTTATTGCCTCAAAGGGAAGGTTACTGCTGATACTAAAAGCACAACCGCAAAAACCAAAAACTAAACAGCAACAATGCAGGCAAGCGAAAATTGTTTCAGCACCGAAATGGACATGAAATTAGCCTCAATTTCTGGCCAACAAGAAAACTTTTGTATGATACAGTTAAAGAGGTAGAGAAGGTACGATATAGAACTGCCATAATGGAAAACAATATAATAACGCAACAATAATAGGTGAAATAATTTAAGGCAAGCGTTTATCAACAAGCAAATATAAGCATTATATTGCTCATTCCTTATAGCGCAAATAATTCTTGCTATAAACAATATACCTTCAGCAAGGGTATAAAAACGAATCAAAACCCCAAACGAATTCCTCGGCGTAATTAAATTCTTTTGTGCGTCCCAAATAATAAAAAAAAAATAACAGAGAGTACAAGGAAATCAAGTGCAATATAGATGTTTACGTGGAAACTAATGAAATTCGCAGTGCAACTTTTTTCCACTTAACTCTTGCTTTGACAAAAGAATATGTTTTTCCAGCAGGTTGACAATTCAATTAAAAACAAAAATTATATCTAAATGAAAAAAAATAATAAATATTTATTGTAATTTACATGCAGTATACGTAATTTCGTATTACTCATATGCCTTCTCGCTTTGGACAATGAAATAGCGGCGCAAGACCACTCTTTGGCACTCTTCAGTGCCCTTTTTATTTCCTTGCAGGTAAACTCTTTATATTTATCTTGTTCTTTGTCGTCTGCTATAGCTGTTGTTTAACTGCTGTACTGTTCTTGTAACTTGTGGAACTGTTGTTGTACTGTTGTTGTACTCTTGTTGAATTGGCTGTTGTATTTTTTTTGGGGGGTGGCACCCAAAAAGTATGCAACGAAACTGGTTGGCCACCAAGGTAATTGGTGCGGACTGGCGCAATTAATAAATGCAACAAGAAAGAAAAAGGTAAAGGTAGAAAACCTTACATTCCAACGCTTTGTACTTGTTGGCCATTTTTCCCAATATTGTGGCTGCACTACGAGAAGAATTTCTCACTGTATAAACTATATAGTATATTCTGGGTTATAGAATAACTAATATATAACCCAGCAGAAGGTATTTATTTTTTTAAACAAAAGCTTGTAAGGCAGAGACGACTAAGTTATGGAAATATAATTGGAAATTGTTTACACTGTATTGGCTGGTGTTGCTTTACGGGTTATTGTTTGCCGGCCGGCTGGTTGGTTTCACCATTTCGTTTTTTGTTTGTTGATTTTGGCAGCTTATTCGAGTCCGCGAAAAAAAAAAACTGTCTGAAAAGCGCGACAACGGCCAAACATCGATTGTCAGCGGCTGGCTGACAATTTGAATTGCATTGACAGCGTGGGCAGCAGCAGCAACATTGACATCACTTTCTTTGTTGTCATTGTCAACAAATTGGAAAAGCTTTTCGCACTCACTCGCTCCAAAAAAAAAAAGGTTTGCCCCACCGAATTGGTCAATTTCAATCAATGGCCAAAATGCATTCAATCCGCCCGACTGCCAGACAATGAGCCCTGGCAACAGCAACACAAGTCGCAAAGTGCACTTGCAACACTAATACAAAACAACACAGATGCCTGCCACATGAGGCAACCGCATTGAAATGTCAATGGCATACAGTCAAGGGGCAAAGGAAACGCTCTAAAAAAAATAGATATATATATACTTATGAAAAATTACAAAAAATAGCATAGAAAATAAAGCAAATCTTTGAAATGCCAGCGGTTTTAGAAAATATGGTAAATGCATAGACACATTCATAAATATTCAATATTCAAATGGTTGCTGATACCAAACAAACCTTAAAGTTGAGGATGCGCTTTAAAAAAAATATATAGGTAAGTGTATAGGAAATGTGGTCAAATGTAAACTCCTTGAAAATAGGTTTTTGTTAAATGAAAATCAACATTTTTATTTAGAAAACTCAATTGCTGGTATATTCGTTTGTGCGTAGCTATAAAAATATATCAAGGCATAGCTATATTCAGAGTGAACAAGGTAAAAATTTGCGAGTACAGGCTTTGAGAGTCAATATTGGCAACGATTTTAATACAGAAATATAGGACTTGGAAATAAAGGAGCAAAGAAAGTATTTAAACTAAGGCTATTTTTTATTACTTTTAATCCACTTAGCTAATAATATAGATAATATATATTGCCGTAATTATAAAGCACTTCCCTTAGCTTTCCAAACCTAATGAATGCCATATTGCATTTAATCTGGCAATATCTGCAGGTCTTAGCCCTCTTAAACAACCTGCAACCTAGCTGAAAGTCGCAGGGCCTGCCTGTAGCCTTAACCCGTGTGTGTCAGTACATTGATTTGGAGCAGCAGTTGGAGCAAACACCCGTAGCAGCCGGATCAGCGAGGGGCTTAAAGCAGCATCAAGAGACCCGCTTGACAGTTAGATAAGTTGGCAACTGGCAAATGCAACATGCAACACGGCAGATTAACCTGCCATCCCCTCCCCCTTTCACAGGTCCCTACTACCATGCAGCTTACGGACTTGGATCCGTATCTTTGCCTGTCTGTCTGTCTTTCTGTCTGTTTCGTGCCGTGCTCTGTGTCATAATTAAAAATTCAGCAAATTACACATGCAACGACTGCGATGACAGCCATATCCCAGAGTATATGTGTATCTCCATCTCCAAAAACACACTAGGGGGCAAATAAATAGTAGCAGCAGCAAGGCTCAACTTATTTCCCCATAGGAACCTGCTAAGAGGCCAAAGTAGGCATTGTTATTACTAAACCCCTGACTGAACAATAATGTTTGTGTACTAATATTTGAGCCACAGCTGTCTATATATATATATTTATATATATATTCGCATCTATCTCTTTGGCTGTACTGCTCTGAAGATGACGACCCCAATTTCGCACTTAACCGGCAACCGAATGCCACAGTCAGCCCACTCGTGTGGCAGAGATGTCTCGCCGCAGAGGCATAGTGAAAGGGGGAAATAGAGGGAGCCGGAGATGTGCATATGCAACTGCATCTGCATCTGCATTTATGCCCAGCCCATCAAGTTAATTAAACCCATTCCCGAAAACAACTCGGCACACTAAGCCTGTGGAATCGGTATCCAAATCAGACTCCAAGTCAGAGTCGAATCAATCCGGAAACTCAAGTTCCGACACAACGCCAACTTTCCAAACGAAGGCGAGCCATGAAATTTAAAGAGTCAAGTCGAACTTTTTTTAATCAAATAATGCAACAGGCAGTGGGCGGTACGGCGGGGGTGATGGACCTGGTCCAGATGCGCCATTAAATGGCAAGTGGCGGCTGCACAGAGATAAAAACAATACCAGATTGAAAGGCATATTATATAAATTGTTTTCCAGTTAAAAACAAAATAGACTTTTTATATTTATGAAGTACTTTGTTTTTTTCCGCTGTGTAACATTTGTGTTGTGCCATGGTCGCTGGCAAAACCGGCTCGCTTGGTCAGCAAAGCATCTTGGGCAGACTTTGGCCAGTGCTAGCCAGTTGGTCGCGCCAGGCTCTCCCAAAAAGACTCTAAGACCTCTAAAAAAATATATGTAAGCCCACCTCCTGTACTCCTCCAACGTTTTGCGGCTTTAACTCTGTCAGACAGTGCGACGACGCGAGCCAAAACAACTTAACTTAACTTAACTATGTGGCAACAACTATGGTAGTCAGACACGGCTCTGTACACGGCAAATAATTGTTTAAAAAACTAAGCTAGCTTAATTATTAGCTTACTGATCTGATACGTAACCATACAAGAATATATTTACCTTTAGCCCATATTCTCAATCTATACCCTATAACCTTAAATGTAGATAGCCTTTCTAAAATAAAAACTTTAATCTCAACCACATTCAGGCAGCATGCCAATAGTTCATTTCCTTGCCAACTTTACCTATACTTTCCCTGCAACAACTGGGTCTTATTTTCCAATATATAACCTTGTAAATCTTCAGTTTTATTCTTTTCAGCTACAACTCTGACCTGTATTCAATTCGAACAATTGGGAACACCGCAAGAATTTGTCTACCCATTTTAATGTCTTGAAATTCTATACCCAATAACCCCATATTTCTTGGGTCGCTTCTATTTTTCTTTTATTTTCAGTGCAGTGATTTCAATTACCCAACTTGCAGCTGCGACACAGACAACGAATTTTACTTGAATTTTATTTCCAGCTTGTACTTCTCTCGCTTTGGTTTTTTGTTTATGTTTTTGTTTTGAGCTGGAAGGTAAATTGATCTTAAGTGGCATAATTTTCAATGCAAAAAAAAATAAAGAAAACAACAGCCATAAGTCACAGAACAGCAGGCGACTGTAACTGTAGCTGCATAAAAAAAAAAACATGGCAAGAAAGAAACAGGTAAGACAGCAACATAGTTGCCACTGTGCTACAGGTAATACTTCCAAGAAAAGACATAGTTTCGAATAAAAGAATGATGTGTACTATAGGTATTTTCATATTTATGCAGGTGATGCAGAACTTTGTTTATCAATACTGAGTAATTTGCTTTGTTGGTCAGTGTAATCGATATATGTATCTGAAATGCTCACTGAGCTTGCAATGTCAAAACAAAACGATTCTCAGTCATACACAAATATGGTCTGGGTCTGGTCTATGGCCGTGTAACCGAAGACGATTTTTCGCAATCCGATTTATCGCCATAGATTGAGAGACCTGCTTTGGATTTCATTCGGAACAGCTTTCAGACAGCAGCTCATAATAAATGTTGCTCGAGTTGCAGCAATTGTTCTCAATTGTTGCTGCTTCAATTGTCGATGTTGCCGCCGATGTTGCTGATGTTGACGCCGTGTTTAGACCGCAACCTTGTCAGACAGTTCGAATCCATATATAGTTGATATATATGTATGTATATATATATATATACATATGTGCATAAAACGAGGCAGACACTCTGTTGCACTCTATTTATTGCCTTGTTTATATGGCATTAAAGATGACCTGAAATCGGACAACAAATCCGACAAGAGGAAAGCAATTCTAGCCTGCTTTCTCTAGATAACTTCCATTAATACGTATCTTATATATATATGTATCTTTTATGCTAATCCTCCTGTTTACTTGCGTATTCTGGCAATCTGGGAAAGTAGCGTAATTAACCCAGAGATTGCATGTATCTGTAGCTGTACATGCACTTAGCTTTCTCTACGTATTCAGCCAAATCCCTTCCCCTGCTCCACCGACTCTCGGAAAGTTTTAAAAGGATATTAGAGTAAGATAAATCGTAGATCTAACGTCTCTATTTTATTATTTAAAAACATATCTTAACAAATAAAAGGGTAAGCTATAGTCATTTTCAGAAATTGGACAAATAAACCCAAGAAAATTTGCAGAATATATGTTTATTGCACTAATTCAAGCCTAATATTCCAATTTAATTTATATAATTAGTATCACCAAGATGCAAAAATAGGGACAGAAAAATAACGTCGGAAAATGAAGGAAAAGTTGCAACGGAAGAAGCGGAATATCTGTCCGACAATTAACCAACTTAAGTGTAATTACGAAATTTTCCTTTTCCTTCATTTCAGTTTCTACTTTTGTGGTTTCATTGTGGGCACCGCCGCCCGGCTTGCACATTTGGCGACTTTCGCGGTTCTCGGGAAAACCGGGAAAAGTGGCGAAAAGCTGGGCACAAAACGGAGGGAAAGGGGAAAAGAGGCGGAAAGGTCATAAAGCCCGAGTCGGGAGTGGTGTGAAGTGCATTCACATCAGGGTTAAAGCATTTCATTAGCGTAATTTGCTTTTTAACCGGGTTCACAGACCAAGCCAATTTTTATTCATTATGGCCAGCATACATTTTCTGGTAAGTACACAAGGTTTAATTTTTTTTAAAGGTAAAGGTGAACACACCTTTAAGATAAATGATTTAAAATTATTATATAAAAAGCTAATGTTCAAGTTTAAGTTAAACAATGCTACTGGAACTTTGTATATAATTTGATTTTTATATTGCACACTCTTTATCTTTATTCTTTTAACTAAATGTTTGTTTATTTATTTACTTATATTTATAGGGATTCTTTACTTTTCCGCTACACTGCCATTACTTGATTTGATCTCTTAATTGAGAGAGATTTCTTGGCCGACTCTTTCGAAGTTTCGCCCTCACACTTGCTATTCATGAATTAATTTCATTATTAATTTACGTAATGTCTTTTAATCACGTTTGCCCATTGCACCCAAGGATGCCCCTGTCTGCCACTCGTCCTGGCTGTAAGGAAAAAGGAGAACAAACTTGAAATGTTCTCTTACATTTTATTTTTGTGCAACATTTTCATTTGTCTGTCTGCCTGCCTGCCTTTAATGGGCGAAAAGTTGCACAAGACGTAGAGATTGTGAAACGGCTGGAAATTGTGCCAATGATGGTGAAAATGGAAAGGAGAATCCTGTAGTAGGTCCTGGATATCTTCCTATTTGGCAGTTGAAATGAAAAGCTCAAGCAGACACAGGCGTCCGTTCACCGGAGTAAGTATGTTCACACAGAGAAAAAGAAAATTCCATGCAGAATTTGACTAAATTTTGGTGGAACTGAAATTGATTTTGAATTAAACTAAACTCTGATTTTAGGTGATTTTGTATGTGTTCTTTAAGTACGTTTCAATCATTATCATTTATCTTAATGGTTTCCTTCGTTTTGTGTAGTGTTTGTGGGTGGCTCTGAGAGGATTGTTACGTCTTATGACCGCCCCTTTTAACACACCGTCTTAACCCTCCACTGACAAGACCAGGTGGGTGCAAGCATCTTTGGGCATTTACCAAAAAATAGGTAGGCGACCCAATGCGAAATGCTCGAGGCAGTAGCCATTCGAGCAACTTGCAGTCTGCAACAGCAAGAATGGTAAATTCTTAAGCCACGAAAACGAAATAATAAATAATAGACAAAAAAAAACAGAAAACAACAAACTATTGTCAAAGTTGCTGCTGAATCCCATCACCTTCCCTTTGATGACTGAAAAAATCTGATAATATAATTCCCAGCCTGAAGAGTTTTTTTATTCTGTTTCCAAGGCTGTTTCACACAGACTTGTCCAGGTGGTAAATTTGTGGCTTTTATTGGAATTGTTATTTCGCCTTGAAGTTGCCAGAGCCTGGGAAATTTGATATTTTTCTCAGTAATTGGAAATCAAAATGCAAAAGTAACTTAGGGGAAAAATTATAACCCTAAGATATGTATTTTCTAGCATTAAGTTTGTAGAACATTGCACCTTTAAATATTTTAAATATTTTAAACAGGAGAAAAATCAATCTTTATAACTATTTATAATTCTCTAACATCAGTTGAAAGAATCCTAATCAGTATTAGTTAATGCATTGCCAAGATATTAAATTATTTACGTTATTTATTAGGCTCTTACTGTGTTCTTTCTAATGCTGGTATTTCCTATTATCTCGTCAAAGTTGAGTACTCTTCCAAAACGAGACTTAATGTTGCTATCTTTTAATGTAAATATTTAACCCCATATATTAACGCTATCAAAATTAACTGAAGCACTAATTAGACTTGTCACGAATGAACAATCCTTTCAGATTTATTTGCAAATTAATTACCAAATATATGGAACGCATGTTGCTGTGGTAAATTACTCACCAAAGGACTCCGGCTTATCACAGTTTGGTGCTTTTGCTGTGGGGGCGTTGGTGGCAGCGGATTGCATCCGTAGTCTGTGGCTTGTTGCTCTGGGGCAATGCCGAAGATAAAAGGACCACCAGCAACACACGCCTGAGGTGGCAGTGACGGCGGCGGTGTGGTGCCCGCAGGACGACGCATACAGAAATCGTCCTCGAAGCGCGAGTCTGGATAATAGCGGCTGGGTGACGACGTTGAGGTGGTGTGGGAGCTGCTGCAGTTACTTGAGCTGCTGCTCGAAATGATTCCTTGACCGTTGCCCTTGACCAGGCCCGCCGTCATCTGTCGGTCGAAGCAAAAGTCACGGGATTGAGCTGTCGGCGACGGTGGACTGCCGTAAGGATATCCGATGTGAGGACTCTGCAGGTGCTGATTATATTGCTGCGACAGGGCATCAAAGTCATTGAATCCGTGCAGGCCCTTGGCACTGTCCCGCTTCTGTTGCTGGACATACGGCGAAATGTAACTCCTTGCCGGCGGCAGTGGCGGCAGGGGCAGGGATTGTTGTTGCTGCTGCTGCTGCTGGTTGACAGGCGGCAGGTGGTGAAGATAGGCCGCTCCGCCGGACTTGCCCTTCTTTCCAACGCTCATCACCGTGAGCTGCGGACGGCGGTCGCCCAGCAGCGGTCGCTGCGAATTATTGTAGGGATGGTTGCGCTGCATGCAGGCCGAGCTCAGCGACATGTTGTCCTCGTAGTCATCCTGATCATGATCCGGATCCAGCATCAGATCGTGGCAGTCGTAGGTGTCCTGCAGGTGTTCATAGTACTTCAAGGTCTTCATATTCGCATTCGGCGGAGGCAGTGGCGGTGGATGTTGCTGCTGCTGCTGCTGTGTTGCATGTTGCAGGTACTGTTGCTGATGTTGCTGCTGCTGTTGTAAGTGTTGCTGTTGCTGTTGCAGGGGTTGTTGCTGCTGCTGCTGACTGACAACATTGTCCAGGGAATCCCCCATGGAGCCAGTGCCACTGCCCGCTGCCATGCCGCCAAACAGCTTGGCCAATTTCACAGTCATCTCCCTGCGTGTGTGTGAGCTGGCTGCTGACAAAACTTTTTCAATTAAAATGTTACCCAATGCCAGAGACAATGACAGTTGAGGGGACAACTTGGCCACAATTTTCCAGCTGCAAGAGGAACAGAAAGACAGCGAGCATTAGGTAGGGTAAAGTTATTACAAATAAATATTATTATATTATTATAATATATATTATATATTATATATTATTTCTATAAATATACACAAAAATATCGCATCTACATTACCCATTGGATATGGAATCAATACATTTATATCTATATTATTTAACCATCTCTAATATATATATATATGTACTTTGCAAACACTACCAATATGGCAATATGGAGTTTTCAGACTCAATTCGTTTTGTTGACCATGCCCCCAACTCTTTTGCATGTGGCAGCTGTTGCTGTGTGTTCCTTTGAGCCAAAACCAGTAACGGAAACTGTAATGGGATATGTCAGCCGCAATTGCAACTACAGTCGCCAGAGCAACATCAAAAGCAACAGAAACATCAGTTGATGCAACTGTAGCAGCCGCAACGGAAACAAAAGGAGGAGCTTAGGCGGCAACTTAAGGAGAAATGAGTACAACCACAAACAACAGGAACTAACACAGGAAGAACATTGTCCATATCAGAAAAAACTTAAAATTAATCGAAATTTGTTGAGAAATAAATACAAAAAGGGACGAAATTATTCGAAAATACATCATTAACATTGTTGAACGTGTCAAAAATACACACCAACAACATAAAATAGCTCAACAACTTGATTATAAGAATTACAACCGAAAAAAACAAAGTGCTTCGAAAATACATCAAAAACACTGTTGAAAATTTCAACAATAAACATCAACATTGCACAAACTATTTTATGAACGACAAAATCAAACCAAAATACGACAGCAAATGATGTAAAACTTCAGCAATCTAAAACACAAACTTTACAAGAAAATGCATCACTTAAATCATAACTTTCCCAAACCTGGTAAGCACAGAAACTTCGTCAATAGTTGCTGAATCAGAAATTGCAATAGCAGTTGGAGGAAGAAGGGCAACATCAGCCAGTGATACCCAATGACATTGATGCGCGAATATTTTCCATATATCGAGCAGCAATAAAACTGTCAATTCCCTGTATAAGTTCTGTGCAATTCCCATTCTTCCAACCATGCTTGCCCCTCTTTCACTTCGTTCAAAAACAATTGCATAAAGTTTGAAATGAAAGTCGAAAACAATAATAATAAAATAAGAGGAGAAGCAAAAAAACACTGCAGGAAGTGAAGAAGGAGCAGAAGCAGCAGCTGTCAATTAAATACACCCCCATTGACGTCATAATAAAATGTCATAAAAAGCAAATAAGCTAGAAAAAAAAAATGAAAAGCCCTGCCACACAATATGGCTGAAGAATATGCACAGTACAGTGTGGGAGCGTTTTTCACAGGATTTTCCTTTTTTCTTTATTATTGTTCCTCACAGCGATTCTTTTTCATATTTTGCTAGCTATATATAAATGACAATGCCAAAAGGAAGTATTCTCTATAGCAGCGGGTAAAAGGTAACCATAAAGGAGTCAATAAAAAATTCGTTTGCTATCATTTCAACAAATGTGGAGATGAAATTGAAAAGGAAAAGTTCCAACTGCACTTGATTTTGCAATGAAATGCAATGCTTTATTAAAGTACGGACTACAAATTTAAATTGCGGTTTAAGATGTTTGTTAAAACTATATTAAAGTAAATGATTTGCGGCTTAAATTACTGCCGTAGCTTGTCACCAACTACTCAGTTTTGTTTATTCTGTTATATAATCCATTAAATTCAAGTGCATATCTCATTTTGACAATTATAATCGCTTTAATTGTTTTCATTTGTATTTGTTTACATCCAATCCCGCCACTGGCATAAACTTGTCCTTATTTTGACTCATTTTCCACGACTTGTTTTCAAAGCTTACGGCCTTTGGTCGACAGACAGCATCTCCTGCTTGCCAATTTTCTCTGTTCTTTCGACTGCATCTGTTTGTTCATTTCATATGATTTTTAATTTTACTGCCAGCCACCGAGCATGTTGTACGTGGGGCTTGTCAAACAAATGCAACATCAGTAGCAACAACAGCAGAAACAGAAAACATGAACTAAAGACAAGACAAAAACAAACCTAAAAAGAAAACTAAGGCAAAATTTAAATGGCTTTGGACAGCAGGGATCACAAAAACATGGAGAGAAAAGTGGACTTTAAGAAGTCAAAACTTCAAATGGATTTATATGCAAAAGACAATTTATTAAATTAAAGAAAGTACACAAATGAATCGGCAACAATCCAATTAGGATTTCTTTTAAAATATTAGAGTTGCAAATGGAAGAATTTTGGCAGCTCGGAGATAGTATAGAAATAGGAAAGAAATATAGAAAGCGGAAATGGTTTAAAGAAGCAAAAATATGCAACAGTTTGCAGTTTGCTCTCCGAATCGCCGGCCAGAAATTAAGTTGGCAACCATGCAGTGACAAGGGCCAAAAGGCGGAGGAACTTAAACGAAGACCATGGCCTTTTTGTCACTTTGGTAAAAAAAAAAACAACAAAGCAGTGTGAGAGGAGAAATTGGCCAGCACTCAAAACTGAAGCAGTAGCTCAGAATCAAAGAAGAAAGATATAAAGATAGTTTTGGAAGTTATTAAAACCTATTCTAATTCATCCATTAAATGTTATATTAATTTCTAAAAAAGTCTTGAGAATTATCAATAAAAATTAATTCAAAATAATCAACCAGTCTAAAAGATAATAACCATATAATTCCCAACTGTTACTAAGCCTAACATGGTTTTTTGTCATTAGAAATTCCCTGCAAATAATATGCCAATATTACTCATACATACATATACCGTTCCAACCACTGTGCACTTTGGACTTTATCCAGAAAAGATAAAAAAAAAAAGAGTAGAAGCAGAGTGTCATGAAGGAGATACAATAGCACAGAAAGCAACACAGCAAAAGCAAAAAACAGACACAACAACTTGGGGGGAAAAAAAAGCTGTCCAGTCTCGACTGCCGTTGATTGTGTGGCGCAAATGTTAATGAGACAAAAAGATGTCAACGATAGAGGAGAATCGGGGGAAGAATCTACAGAAAAGTCAGGAGAAAAGGAAAAAATAAAGACAGACAGTGAAAAAAAGGGGCGACTTTTTATCGGGTTGCCAGACCATTTGCGATGATCTCTTGGCAAATAAGCCAAGTTGTCCTAGACATGCTTTCCCTTATTATTCCGCCACCTCCTTTCATTATCTCCTTCTCCTCCGCTTAACCTCTCGGCCTGTCCGTCTGCTAATAATTGCATTAGCCCGCTTGACTTAGTGATAACGGTTCCTTGCTCGCGTCAAAAGGGATATTCCAAAGCGGAAGCGGAAGTGGCGAAAATGTCACACTACGAGAAAAATTCATTTCCTTTCAGTCAGACATGAGAATAATTTTAAGATTTGTTCTGAGACAAATAAATTTCCCTATTTAGAGACTTTAAATAAGTAAAATACATAATATCGATCATTCGATAATGATAAAAATAAAAACAAATAATATCGAAATAATAAAATGTTTCTTTATAATATACTGAACATATTAAAAGTACCAAAAACAGTTTTAAAATGTTCTTGAAATTTTACCTTATATTTCTCAAACCCATATATGTCAGACAGTAAACTAAACCAGCAGTCATTGATAAGAATCTATATATTATAGCGGTAAGCGATCAGTAAAGAGTTTACACTAATTTGTAGTTAGTTATTAGTAACAAAACACAATTTTATTGAAATAATGGCATGCTAATCTCTGTGCTGATTGCCTAACCATCCCACCTCAGCCCCCGTCACCCCTCCTGTCAAGTGCATTTTCTTTTAATTTATCCATCTCCTTTCGTCACTTTGTTGCACATAATTCGATAAACTTTCCGCTTTATGCAGCTACGTAAAACAAAGAGATTGAGAGAGATGAAATCTTGGCTACTGATGGCTCTTCTTCAGCTTCTTCAGGCCCTGACCCTGGCAGTTGCCATACTTTTCTCCTCTGCTGCCCAATTTTTCCCCCTTACATTAAAGCTTGCGTTAACTTTTCCTTGCATATTCTTTGAACAGTTCACGTTGCTTTTGTGCTGTCTCATGTGGCAGAGACGTGACAGGAAATGGCCAAGAACAACGAGAGGGGAAAATATAAAAAAGGCAGTGCAGTGCAATTAGCCGAGTGTCCGGGAATAGGGAAGAAATCATAGACATTTAATTGAAAATAGTTTTAGAAAACGTGAAAGTAAATTGAAAGTACATCTATTTAAGCTTAGTACCCCTAACAGTGTGCACCTATTCTTTAAACTTCAATATTAAATCTCTTTAAGGCTATAATTTTCTGCTTTGTTAACGTTATGTGGGCTTTTGTTTTTTCAGATTTATCAGCCTTTCATCATTAAGCCGCATACAATTCGCTTCGTAATCGACCGAATCAATCTCCCAACATTATGCACTCATCATAATGCATCTGATGGTCTTTAATTTGTATGTATTGTTATTATAGTCCCCCCTATTCTCTTCGCCTCTTTTCGGTTTATCTCCCCCTGAATGAATGATGAATGTTTAATAAGGACGCTGTGCGGAAAATACAGGCAAAATATTGCAAATACATATTGGCCCCTTAATTTTCGATTTGGCATAATCCAAATATGATTTCCAGCTATAATAATAATCAGTTTGGGCCTGGGTCAAAACACGCAACACAGAATGTAATAATAATAATAAATTGAAAGTGCGCCAAAATCGTAATCGCCCAAAATGCATAATAGATGACGATCATTTAAGCAACAATTTTGTGGTAATTGCGGTCGTGGCTCGAATACATCGCGTATATGTGTATCTGCATTTGTGGAGTATCTGTATTTCTACATTTGACTGCTGCTGTCCGGGCAGGTGTAAGGTTTTAATAAATAAATCTGTGACGACCGAAACCGGTTTCCAAACCCCTGGGTCCTTTGGGAACATTTCAGCAGGTAAGCTAACCCCTACCAATTATGAGATACAATTCGTTTCCGACCATGTATCTATTAGATACGAAACAATAGGCGAGCAACAGCTGTCGCTGTCGCTTCTTCTTCTCCAACTCAGACCTCTTTCACGGCGATCTTCTATATACATTTTGTTTTGTTTTGTTTTTTTTCCTGCTTCTTTTGTGCCTGCAAATTGATTAGATTCTTTCGAAGCAGCTGCCTCAGCACAATAGATACAAAGATTCAAAGATACAGAGCAACTGGAACAGTCTTTGCTCTGCTTTACATTTTCCTTTTTCTACATATACAATTTATTTTTTTGTTGGTTTGTAGTTTGACTTACTTTCCTGAGCGTGTGAAACGTTTCCGTATTTTTTTTCGATGTTTTGCAGGTGCTGTTGCAACAATTAAATGTCAATTCAGCAAAAAAAATCTCACAGCTACCCGCCGGTGCAAAATGAAGTTAGCATAGAGGACAAAATCGTCGCTAGTTGTAATAAAGCACCGAAATAACACATTTCATCATAAATTCAAGAAGAAAGAGTCTTAATACAATTTCTATTTAATTTGTATAAACTTTAAAGACTTAATTTGGGAGTTAATAATAGAAGTTTAATAAAACCTAAAATTAAGTAGTTCTTAGAATATTTATCAATTAAGAAAACGATAGTATTATCGCTGTTTGGTGTAGCTAATAGATTTCTAATTATAAACCTCATTACCTTGAATATATATTAGGTGTAGCTTGGACATCTTAACAAGTTATTGTAATTTTAGATTTACAGCTTAAACAGTAACTTATTACTAACAAATTAGAAAACTATCGACTGATAGATCCCAGCGATAATTTCGATAGAACTATTACTAGTTTTTCCATCTCTAAAGGCCACGAAAAAATAAAGGTAAGCAAAAAAGAAAGAGTGTAGGCCATAATATCGCATCACGAGCATCTACAAAATGATTTCACACACAGCAACAACATGGGGCAGCAACATTAACTTGCTCTTTCATTATCGGCACATCATTATAGGCAAGAGCGAGAGTTTCTGCTTCGTTGTCGGCGCTGTGCCCCGACTTCTACTGCCGTTGTTGTCGTCACATTTGTCGACCGACGTTTATTTATTTTGCCCTTTAACTATTTGGGCAGGCAGGGGCAACAACAACAGCAACTACGACAACAACTACAGCCGCAGAGATAACAACAACGATGACGACAGCCGCCAGCGGTCTTCGCTTTTTTTTTTTTTTCTTCTTTCTGTTTTCTCGGCTTGGAGATGCACCTTGATTAAATTCCAGGAATTGAAAAAATCTTTTAGTCGCAGACATGGACGGACGCTTGTTGATATTTACCCAATGATCAAAGGGGGCTCGAGCCTGAAGGGGGTAAGGGGCTTGAGGCCCACTCCAGACTGGCTCCATTAATGATGCAGCAAATGGTCTTCCTTTTTGTTCCCCCACTGATTTTTTCTTCGTTTTTTTTTTTACTTCATTTTGAGGCTAACAGCAGCAGCGGCAGCAAGTTGCTGCAGCTACTTCAAGTTGGCAAAATGTGAAGGGAATTTTCCTTTATTGTCTCCCAAAAAAAAGAAGAGCGAAGGAGATACAGCCAAATAATAGCACATGCATACTTAGAAGATGCATCTACAGAATGTGGAGATATTGTAAGGAGTTCTCAAATTATATTCTATTTCTATATTTTTCTTATAAAAAAAATTACAGGTAAATAAACCCTTTTTATAAATAAAATATTGTAAATATATTAGGAAAGATCGTTTTTCTTGTTCTAGTTGGCGTTTTATTTTCAACTTAAGCCCCAACTTGGCATCCTTTTCCATTTATCCAAAGGAAACATACAAAAAAGAATACTATCTTGGCTCAGGCAAAAGATACTCGTACATGTCTCGGCGGCTTCTTGGGTCGTTTCTTCTCTCTTCAGTCTTCTACTTTGCGGTTGGGTTTTCGATTTTCTATCTGGCATTTCTATACAATGGAGAAGCAGCTAGAGAAGCTGGTGGAGCTAGAGGAAGATGCTGTGGCAGAGGCCGGCCTCCATCGCCATCTCAAGTGTTTCCATCAGCTCTGAGAAGCTGGGGTTCGAAATTTTTTTTTTTCGAAATTTGAAAACTGCCCATTGCTGCCCTTCGTTTGCCCATGTTTGCCCACCTTTTATTTTTTTTTGCCCACGTCTAGTTTCCGAGATATGGAATTTCGAAAAATTTTCGAAAATTTTCGAAAATCAAAAAGTTGAATTTTTTGAATTTTTTTTTTTTAAATCGCAATAACTTCGTTTGCCCACGTTTGCCCACCTTTTAGAATTTTGAAAAAATCAATACTTTAGAAAATATGACACATTGAAAATTTGCTGCTCTTTAAAAACAAAAAAATCGATTGCCCACTCTTTAAAACTAAATATTTCTTGAAAATAACGACTGCCCATCTCTAAACACATACTAATGTTGATTGCCCACCTTTTATTTTTTTTTGCCCACGTCTAGTTTTCGAGATATGGAATTTCGAAAAATTTTCGAAAATCAAAAAGTTCACTTTTTTGAATTTTTTTTTTTTAAATCGCAATAACTTCGTTTGCCCACGTTTGCCCACCCTTTAGAATTTTGAAAAAATCAATACTTTAGAAAATATGACACATTGAAAATTTTCTCCTCTTTAAAAACAAATAAATCGATTGCCCACTGTTTAAAAATAAATATTTCTTGAAAATAACGACTGCCCATCTCTTAAAACATATTAATTTTGATTGCCCACCCTTTAAAAATAAATATTTCTCAAAAACAACGATTGCCC